>RWJN01000130.1:0-71000 GCA_004332605.1 Steccherinum ochraceum | reverse complement strand
TTATTTACGTGTTATACTAGGTAGTCAGCGCTTTCGACTTAGCCCTCGCCGTAGTGACTGCTTTATCTCGTTGCCAGCGACTTGTCTTTTCTCCTCATCCGAGGCCCAGAACAGGGATTGTCTTCCGTTGCTTAGATACAACCGACCGTTACAGTGAAAGGAACATGATAAGAGTTCAAGTCGTCGACTTGTAAAATGACTTGAGTCACAGTACGCTTGGGGAACGACTATCAAGAGTCCAGTTCCATGATGACCAAAGTCACCGTGAATGCGGCCCAAATACGGAACAGAGCAAAGCGCAACACAAGCAGCGAAAATAAACGTGTTAGACGCAAAGCGTAGTTTGACTTGTACTTCAAGCCAGCCTGAGGCGAAGTGAGTGGGTTCCTTGGTCGACGAGGTATTATAGACTGCATGTGACGCAGGCTTGGTAGAGAAAGAAGCGGTGCACATCTTCTACCTCCACTGCAGGACTGCCGCCGCAAGGGATAGGGGGCCTTGGTGGAGAATTCTGTATGGACTCTTGCGTTTTCAAAATGAATTCACGGTGACTGTACTGATTTGGAAACCGCTGGTACCTATGATACGTTAGCTTACAGAGAGAAAGAACATAGAATGAGAACCGACCATGTTTCTAGCTGTAAGACGGCGCATAATGATCTACAAGTTGGATGGCGCGAGACTTGCCGACAATCGAAACGTACTTTTCGTGATAATCATCACATTGGGACTGGCTAGGACCGTAAAATAGCGGAAGCTGTCGTGTTGAGGCAGTACTCTCAAGTTTGTCGACCTCGCTTCGCATCCAAGTCAACGTGACTTTGTCTGAAGCCAGAATGGAGGTCTCAAAGGTTTGAGTCATCTGATAATTCTGACAGTTTTAGTATCATGCTGATTATGTACTGGCGAGCTTTCTTACCTACCAGCCGAAACTTCAGCAGATTTTTCGCTTCAGATGCGGTGCACTGGTTCCAACATAGTGAGCTGTGGTTTGTGCATGGCGTACAATGGTGTCTCGTTTTCACATCCTGCGTCTCTGATGAGCATCCCATACGTGCCAAACCTTCCAGCAAGACTCACCCAATACGTTGACATAGACAGCGCAGTCTCCAACACATCGAGAATCTTGAAGTAGGAGAACACATCACAGGGACCACATGCCATGATCGGAGAGAAACCAGCTGGGGCGCAATCTGTGATACGGCAGGATAAGTAACTGGCATCAGGAAACGGAGTACCTTCCGCATCATGAAGCGGAACAGACTCACGTATAGGTCCTCGAATGTCAGTTGATGTTCGAATCGCTCCTGAACGACCGCCGTTAAGTCTAGTAAGGGGATCCGCAGAAGATTGAACGCGGCATATACTGTTGGAAGTCGGTTCTCATTGCTAGAAGTTCTTCGTACATGTCAATAGACTAGCGCGTACATGCAAGTGGTAAGCTGACTTACCGAAGAACCCCCTCCAGTACAAGCACTCGCAAAGGATATACTATGCAAGCGCAAGACTTAAGTCGGACCGAGGAGCATGTTTTTGAAGGTAAAAGTTGGCTCGGTGACGCGAGTCGTCACACCGGCCCCGGTCGGATGTTGAGGATGTCCAGCCTACTGGCAGAAGCCGGCGAAGCCATCTGGGCGAGAAAGAAGCATATGGGCATCTTCAAACGCTACACCTAAGTAGAGCACTCTTTACGAAAAGTTATCGTGCGCACCTTGGTCATGAGCGTCGACCTTTCAACCACTGGCACCCTCTCAACCACGCCACTGTCTTCTTATGAGAGACCAGCTTTGACGAAGTGTTTCGTCCGAGTCCTTCAATACCTTGCGACGGACGGGATACATAGCTAGTGCTTTGTTACTTGATGATTCAAAGCGGGAGGTTGAAGGAAGGCGTTGAAGTCTTTCTCAAGACAGCCCAGCTGACTTTGCAATTATGTAATAATATTGTATCAAGCAGCATACACTTAGTATAAGAGATATGTTAACAATAACTCACATTTGCAATCAGCGTTAAATGGAATTAATATTAGACTAATAATGATACGGTAATGTTACAGAACGAATTTGTGCCTCCGTCAACTTTCCGTCGTCACCTGTCTCCTTCATTCTACTCGTTGCTTGCGACAGTGTATTATCATAGAATCTCCTCCTTCGTTGAATATGAACACAGCTCTAGGTCTCAGGCTTCTACATATTAATGTCGCTCATCATCTTCAGCTCTCGCGGTGAGAATGATCCAAGAAGCTTTTCGTTGGAAGTACCTTTGCCTCATGCGGCTTCGTACCGTATAGGTCGCTGCAAGCACACGGACAGGTACGCGTATACTGCCCTTCTCACTGAGGTTCAACGTATGCTGATACAGATATCCTAGCGAATGACGTCGCAAATCCTTATCCTCCCTCCTCGCTCTCTACCTACCGGCGGACGGATCGTTTGAATACGAGGTCGAGTTAACTACGTGTATACCTGTGAGTGCGTTACACCTGCGGGTGCGTCCCAACCTCTCGTCATATCTGCTTCTCACACAGCTTCTGCCATCTGTCAACAGCCTCAGTTGGGAAGTTCGACAAGGACACGCCTTCGATTGGCAGGACGGCTTTGCTGTGCAAGGAGCATCTATAAACCCACTTCCGACTCAACAATCGTACATACACGAGACTACCACGCCTGATTCAATTCTACCACCTTCGGCTCAAAGCATTCCTGGAATCCCTGCCTTGCCTTGCCTTATCGTGCATCATGCGCTGCCTCGACCTCAAGGATCCCATGCATCAAACTCGTGTCCAGAGTTTCGCAATATATGCTCGGGTCCGCACGAACATCACGATGTTCGTTCGTTCGTCCACCTATTTCAGATACCCGTGGTAAGTAGCATCGCTGCCGTGTTTGCACGTAGCTGATCTCATTGTTTCTAGCTTACGATTTCTCTCAAAACAGATCAAAATGGCTGCCTACGACCTAGACCAGACTTTCAGATTCGTGAACTCGAAGCCGTACACGCCTTCAAACGCAGACGGTCGTACGGAGAACGAAGCTCATGGATTACATCAGTCCGCGCGCACCATCTCGTCGGACTCGTTAGACCACTCTTTCGGAACGGCCGAGGCCGAAGACGGGATTCAGAGGGACGACTTTGCAGCAGTCGCTCATCCCAACGCTCGACCTGCAGCGAGTTTCCCGCATGATATCTCAGAGCATGGGTCCAAATACGACGGCGCAGACGAACCACGTGCTTCAGAAAACCATTCAGAAGGTTCTCCAGAGACTCTGGAGCGCATTCTCGCGGAACTGGAGGACGCGGAGTCCACCCTTCCTTCCCCCCCTTTGTTTACCGTCACACTTCCACCTGCGCCGCGGCCCCTCTCTCCCTCTCGTCGGCCTGACTCCCCTTCCGGTCCACGTCCACGGTCCACCCGATTAACGCCCAATTCCGATATCAGTCCTTCGTTGAGTCGACGTCCTGCGGTGTCGAAAAAGCTTTCAGGTCGTCTGAGTGCCGTCCTGTCGCTAGACAGAACGCCACCGCCGGAGCGTCACCTAGCACTGCATAGCAGACCCTCATCTGTCAGGACGAAAGGGACGACCTCTGCGAAGTCTGTGCGCCAACTCACAGTGGTACGTGTCGTTCGAGTCGTTCACTTCCGTCAGTTGACCGTATCTTGCACCAGGATGATCGAAGTGTTGGAGGAAGTAGCATAAGCTCTGTCCGCCCTCCCCCAACCCCGTCCCCCGCGACCTCCTTGACGAATATCAGTGCAGAAGGTAGAGCACCGGTCGTACTTCACCCATCAGACGGACCCAACAGTGACGACTTCGGACGACTACCTTTGTCCGTCTCAAAACGTTCCCTTACTCGCCCATCAGAGGCATCGAATCCGGTTCATGCCGTATACCGTGAATACATTCCTCTCGAAGCTCGACAACTTACGACCCATCAAAACTTAACTCCAAGCGCCTCGTTTGTTCGACTTGCTCCGCATGCCTCGAACCTTCCCGTAGCTGCACGCTCCACCCGTACGCTGAACAATCTTCCGGAAGATGGCGCTCGAACGACACTGTTACACCGTCCGATTCCTCTCGCTGAGCCGAGCGAAAGCGAACAAGCTCACAAGGCCACCTCGCGTTCATCTCCTGCCGTCCAAATTCCCGAGAAGAAAAGATGGCTTTGCTGCTGCATAATGTGAGTTGAGTACGACGAGGGCTAGCGAGGGCTGTTCGGGAGCCAGGAGTAACTCTCCAGGGGCTCCGTCGAACAAGTCTCATGGATACACATCGGAGGTTTGGAATGTTACTGCCGATATTTGTATGATCCTTTTACCTGGCACTGTAACGATATATGTGAAATTGACCATGCATGATCTAGTGTGAAGCTGGTAGTTCGGCAACATGTCCACGCTGAGATCTCGCGAACAGCCTCGAGTATCCGCTTCCTCTGGCTAGAGCACCATTGTGGACTCATTGGGGTTGCCTCCAGCTTTCGGGGCAACGAGACATACGACAGCGATCGTCGACCGTCACCAAGGTCGGCGAAGGCTCATCATCACGTCACTCACTTCCGCTCACCAGATCTTCGATTGGTTGCGAATTCATTATTCCGCCTTGTCCGGGTTTGCTTTCGAGTTTCCATACGTTCTTCGATGTTTTGCGGTCTGCGATCGACCTGCGAAAAGTGAGCCGGAAAGCTCGGAGTTAGGATAAGTGCTCAGCCCAGCGTCCACGATAGAGAAATCATGCAAATTGACCTTTGTTCTTTAGGTCCTTCGATCTATCATGCACAAGTATCATGACAGAACACTACTCTGCGATGTGGTCGTCCGTCACCGTTCCAGATAACGCACAGTTCAACGACATTGCGTACACTCTAGCGATCCGCCTTTGGCATTGCAACTGCGAGTATGGTTTCGGGACCCTTCGACTACTTATTAGATGGCCGGGCCTGCGTTTGAAGAAACCTCTACGACGCGTCAAACATGTCGTGACCGGTATCGGCCACCATCACTGGCAATACTAGCTGCCGTTCATTAATGCATTGTGATCAAGTGCTCTTGAAGCTTGCGTACCACATTGCGGTACAATCAGAGTATCAGACTGTTCTATCCTAGCAAGATGATTAGTGGCGCTTCGAGTTGAAAATTTTCTGTGTCTACCATTGGCCTAGTATGTAGAAGTTGCCATGCGCCCTTTGGAGCTTCTCCTACGCCTTGTGCCCGGTCTGTAGATCTCATACACACCGAACGATGTAGTGCGTAATTAGACGGTGGTGACTTTTGCATATTGCTGGTGAAATAGCACTGGCAAACCGTGACTCTCTTGAATATACTATGGCGTAGGGTCCAGGCGCAAACGGAAAGGGTGAGTCGCTAGCTCTAACTGAACTGCGTTGATAGACCGTAGTCTATACGGCCGTAGCTGTTGGAACTCTTCATCAACTTGCAGAAGATATTCAATCTTCATTCGCCTAACATCTGATCCACCGTCTTCTCGAATCACGGAAGTCCATCCAAGGCAAATCGGCGGATAATTTGTAACGCATGTTCGGGAGGATGACCATTCACTTGATTTGAGCTGGCGTCGCAGGATCATGCAATTGGATACATCAAATGACAGCTTGACCGCATCCTCAGTCAGGTAAACGATCTACGAGAACATACGCCCGTGCGATACGCGCCTTTCACGCTCCCGAAAGCAGAGGCACGCAATAGTTATGCAAGAGTGTAGGAGTTCATTATCTGCTACGTCCGACGCTCGATTTTGAAAATTGGCCAACGCTGACAGCAATCATCTGATATCAGCCGCGACGAAGAAAGGTGCATTCGCCTGACAACAGTGACTGAAGTTCAGGGACGGTGAGCAGTAAGGCTCTCTTGGGTGGTCGAGAAGTGCGAAGTACAGTAGCTGTGAGCGCAAGGGAGTACTTATTCGAGCTTAAGCACTGTGCGGGGTGTCCAGCAGGAAGCGAAAGTGATTGCGAGCCACGCGGAGCCATCTCGATCTTGCGGCCCACGTGCTTTATCAAATTCGCCAAAACAGACTTGCAGTCGGTCACTGGTATGTGTTCAGTTTGATCTTAGACTCGGAGCAACGAGAAGGCGCAGAGCCAGGCCTTGCCCACGATTGCGCCGGTGGCTCTCTATTGGCCGCAGCCGGTGCACCGCAGGTAAGTCACCAGCAAGTATAGTCACAACCAAGTTCACATGTAGTGGTATCTCATTTCTCAGACGAGCGCAATCATGTTGAGACACGTTCATTCCGCAGATCCGGATTACCAGGATGAACAAAGCAGTCAAATTTCAAGCTTCATGCGCTACGCTATCTGAATGTGGAGTTCGATTCCAGAAACCAACTGATATCAGAAACCGCTGAGTAAGGAGAAGGATGAGCAGGCAAATCATCTCGGACACAGTACTCTATACCAGAAACACCGAAACTCCCGAGCCATTGGAATCTCGAAGGGACTGACGGGATAAAAGCGCAAACGTCTGCCAGAGCAAATGTCCAACCGCAGAGTTCCCTTCTACCCCAGCGTTCCTCGAAGATGTCTCTCGGCTTCTCCACCGCCAAGTCACCCGTGCTCTACATCCCAGACACCTTGGCCGACTGGCCTTGGCGTCGAGCCATTAACCCTCACTACCAAGAAGTGAAGGAGGAGGCTACTGCCTGGTTTCACTCTTTCGAGGCGCTGTCACCGCAGTCTCAGAAAGCTTTCGACAAAGGAAACTTCGGTGAGTATGATTCAACGTTCAAATGCACCTATTGCTTACGATTGCTTCTCTCTTCTTGCGGCACAGCTCTCTTGGCCTCCCTCGCGTTTCCCTGGGCCTCTAAAGGTACCTCCTCGTCCGGTGGTCGATAGAGGGTGTGCTGACCTCCGTTTTTATTGCGTCTTCAGAACATCTTCGCACTGGCTGCGACCTCATGAACGTCTTCTTCCTCTTCGACGAGTTCACCGATGTCGAGCCTGCTCACGTCGTGTCGGAGATGGTCGACATTGTCCTTGACGCCATGAAGAACCCTCACAAGCCTCGCCCAGAGGGAGAGGTGATCCTCGGGGAGATGGCCCGGCAGTGAGTGATTCGACTCTGAGACTCATTGCGAGGACATGCACTCACGGCGGACCGACAGGTTCTGGGAGCGAGGTATCAAGACTGCCACACCGACCTCTCAAGTGCATATGCTCGAGACCCTCACCGGGTTCCTCGACTCCGTTGTGGACCAAGCCGCCGACCGCGACGACGGCCGGTACCGCAGCATTGAAGAGTACTTGGAGCGCCGTCGCGCCAACATCGGCACCCGTCCGTCTCTCGTCCCGCTTGAATTTGGCTTGGACCTCCCGGATGACGTGCTCTACCACCCGGTCCTCGTGGAGCTTACCGACTACATCGTGGATATCACCCTTATAGACAACGTCAGTGCGACCGCTAGCGAAGCTGATGAACTTGTGCTAACCTTACTCTCCTCTGGCAGGATATCGTCTCGTACAACAAAGAGCAGGCCGCAGGTGACGACCGCTATAACCTCGTCACTCTCGCCATGCGTCAATTCCAGCTTGACTTCGACGGTGCAGTGGACTGGGCCACGCAGTACCACGCAGAGCTGCGATCCAAGTTCCTGCAGGCCTTGCATCGTGTCCCCACCTTCGGCGATGTGAAGCTCGACCGACAGGTTGCCGAGTACATCCGGGGATTGGCCAACTGGCCACGCTGCAATGACTGCTGGAGCTTCGAGGGAGAGAGGTACTTCGGTAACAAGGGCCTGGAGTACAAGCGAACGCGGCTTGTGCCCCTGCTTCCAAAGGTCTCCAAGTCGGAGAACGCGCCTGGTCAACGCAAGGGAGAACTTCCGATGCTGTCGATGGATGAGCCCGACTCGCCGTTGTAGCACGCGACGCTTGCAGCGGTCGTGGGCCGCACGGTTTGTGCATCGTATAAACAACCGATAGATACCCTTGTAATAGCTGTATTGAGATCCCATATTGGGCTGTATAACACTCAGAACTCCCTTTCCCAAGACCAGAACAGCGTGTTTTCGTGAAGTCAAACTTTGTACAAGATACACTGAGTCGTCAGTCTTGCCGATTCCTCCAGACTGCCTAGTACATCTTCGCGCTCTGTCATTCATTCTTCACTTGAAGGTGACCTCGTCGCATGGCACAAAATCTGATAGTCCTAAGTAACCATACGATTCCGTTAACTTGGAAAGAAACGATGAGAGATACTGTACCCCCACCTTCACCCAAACCTCTTCTCCTTTGTATGGAATGAACGCATCTAACGTTATCCAAGTGCATGATTGCCAATGAGTCATCGCTCCAAAAACCACTGACAGACGACTCACTTGCAGGTGGAAGATGTGTCCGTTTTCCCGGCCTCCATGCCCCCGCATAGTAAGCTTGTATGATGTACAGTGGATTCTCATTGACCTCTTCGATACCGCCCGACTCGATAGGTTGGTTCTTCAAAGTCTCCAGACTGATGTCCTCAGATGCACCAACCCAGCGAACCGACGGAGCATCGGTAACGAGGACTTCGTAGATGTACTCCTAAGATCAATATCGTTGGTCATTTTTGTGTACAGCAACCTGATTCTCGTTACTCACATAACGCTCGCGACCATGGAAACAGAAGCTCGCGCCGCGCAGCGAGTCGGCTGAGGCTCTTCCGACCTCTATCATTCGAATGGAATGAGAGGCTTCCTTAATATGTACCACCCATGCGAATCGAGTCGAAGCTACTCACGGATCCCGTTCTAGTTGTAGGGCAAGAATGAGCTGTGTTCCTGCGAGAGTAGTAATTACAGTCTAGCTCACCTCCATCACCGCTGCTCGAGCCACATAAGTTGGCTGAGCGGTCTCGTCGTCGCAAGGACCATCACAGCTCAGACATCCTGCCGCAAAGGCTCCTTCAGGGATGTGATCCCCTGTCGTGAGGACCCAGGTGATATTCCCCGGAGAGCGAATTCGAAGCCCGTGGCCAGCATAGTACGCTTCCGCTCGGGAAAGCGCATCCTGAAGCCATCTGACTTCTTTGTCACCCTGCAGGACCAGGACGAGGATGAGTGGATCGAATGAGGTCTCATAACTCTCGGTTAAACACATACGCATCCTATCTGTATCCTTGTCGCCACAGCTCGACGCAGCTCTTCCATGCGCTTGCCGTCTCGCAGCCGCGCAAGCTCATTCTCGCATTCCACCCGCTTTCGTCGCTCCTCTGCCAAGCCAGCTGAAAGTTCTTGTATCAACTCAGAGTGGTGTGTCAACGCATCTGAAGGGCTGTCGTATACGGCCATGTTCGCTGGAGGTAGAGGTGGAGGTTGGGTGTGGCGGCTGCCCACAGCCCTACGCCTTTGAGGGGTACATGAGGCAGCACGGGCGTTTCGCCGAACGTTCTTATCCTCACGGTTGGAATGCACATGTCATCCAAGGGCCGTACGCCGCAAGCGCATTGCTAAAAGAGAGACCAATGTCAGTGATCTGCAAATACAAGAAAGGCAGTACAGTCGACTCTGCCACAAGCCATACCCCCTCCGTCAGACCGAAAAGCTATGGGTTTGGACAGTGTAAGTATGGGATGCCAGGAGGTGCCTACCTAGGGCCCTTTTCTGCCGTCCTCGGCAACCGCTTGGTGACACCACCGAGGACGTCAAACGAGGCCTCGAATTGCCCCGAATGCTCTTTGGGTAGCTGCATGCGACCCGAGACACAGTTCCGACACCGCTAGCAGGCGAGAAAAGTCCAGCCACCGCCCGATTTGGGTGCCAATTCGACTGACGGACCTCTCGCGAAACCCATACTCCCGCCAAAATTCTCGGCCAAAAGCTATGTCTTATGGGGGTTTGCAGAGAGTATGGGTTGTTAGCAGGGAACCAAGTCCGTTGGAGCCTCTTTCTATGGGTTATGGGAGGTTATGGCCTTGGGCGGCTATAGCTTATGGCAGAGGCGACTGTACTAGTACTCACGCAGCTGTGAAGACCTCCCGAGTCGACGTGCATCCAGATCGGCTCCAATTCTGTCGAAAGAATGTCCCTTCTTCGTACGATTTCCTACAGTGCAGCTGGTATGAGTACACATTGCGCAGTCAAATGTCGACGTCACAGCAAGTCACCCCACGCCGCCTGCGCCGCTATCCACACACGTTGGAGAGGGATGAAGCTTGGGTCAATATCATAGATAGGCTTCGAGACATGCAGTTCCAGTAACAAGGGAAGAGGAAGCAGAAACAGATCCAAGATAGGATAACAATATGTACTGTGACGAACGGGAAGAAAAATGAGGATAGCAGCTGGCCATGCAGTGTTCGGGTTGCGTTGGAGAAAGGGGAGAAGTGTATGAGACAAGATGCGAGAACGAGGCAGGAAGAGGATGAAAAGACAAGTGGATATGATGACGTGGGTTTGGGGGTCAGTGAAGTGGGCATGTCCATGACGTGAGCAAACGTGAAAGGATGCGTTCAGAGTCGTATGATGATGAGGAGATGCGTTGAATGGACTGGCGTATGATGGGATGAGAAAGGCAAAAAAGACGGTAGTAGATGTGTATGACGAGCATGGTGATAGCTGGATAGCATCGGGATGCGGGAAAAGGGCGAGGAATCCGAAAGCAAGAAGCAATCAGAGCGTCCGCTCGAGCGTAAACGCGAGGTCCGAGAAACGATCGACGTTGCTCGTTGCTCGGGTTACAGCGTAGTAGCGTTCGCCAGCGGGAGACGGCGAGGAGAAGGTGAAGGCCGAGTAGATGCGTTTGCGTTCTGGCGTAGAAAAGTCGAGGATCTCTGCTGAGTTAACAGCAGCATCCGCTCCGTTTTCTACGGAGCTCGCAGCGACGGCGGAGAAGGTCGTCGTCGCGTCGGGAATGGAGGCGGCGGGAGAAGGGGCGCGAGCCTCGGGGAGGTCGGCCGGTATTTGCTTTTTGGGAAAATGTTGAACTTCAACGAAATGCACAGCAATGAAGAGAGCAAAGGAACGTACTTTGGAAATAGACGCAGCTTTCAGCTTCTCTCCGGCCGCGATGAGCTCTTCCTCGATACTGGAGCTCGGGCTGTACGCTTCTGAGACGTCCGCGAGAGGGAGCACTGTCAATTCGTAGCACCGTGAATCCGCACACGCCTGCGAGATTGGTTTCGATACTTCGACGACCTGAGGGGCAGCGACCTCCACCACGTCTTCTTCTTCCTCAACTTTAGGCAACTCCTTCACCCCACGCACGCGACTCGCCGACGTGTTCCTGCTCTTCTTCGAGCCCAGCGCCTTCCTCTCTTTCTTCTCTCCCCGGGAGCGCGTGTTTGAGGTCGTGTTGGCAGTGAGAACTTTGCGCTTCTTCTGGTCTGGCTGAGGAGCCTTGGCCTTGGACGTGACTACGAGTTTGGCCACGAGTACATTGGTCTTGCGTTTCTTGGCGAGTTGGTCTTCGATAGAGGGGTGCTGGCCAGTGAGGGGGTCGACGTTCTCCTTGTCGGAGGCAGTTGCTACAACGATTCGGGAGGCAGAAGCCGCAAGGGTGGTCTTGATGTCTTCCGTGGAAGATGACGAGATGGAATCGTCGGTATAAATAACGAAGGATGCGCGCGTGGCAGAGGTGGTCATGGCCATGAGTTCTTGACGAGGATGCGTGGATGTCGTGATAGGTTTGGAATACGAATGTACAGTGAACGGCTGGATGTGGCCCCTGTGATAGTCTTGAGGGTCGAACGTCGAGAGGAAAAAGGAGGATGAACGTCGGAAACGTGGACAGAGCGTGGCCGGCGCCTCGAGGCCCATCAGGCCAATGTTCGGTTTTATTTCAAGGTCCGCTTTCCCAAACGGGCCGTTGTACCAAACGCCCGAGGCAAAGGCGCGTTTGCCTCGCGACGCGACGCGTCGTGATCATGTGACCGAGAAAGTCTTGGCGTTCTGCGGCCTCCTCGTCCCGTTCCGCTGATCCCGACTCCCGCCTCATGAAATTTCATTGTCGGAGTCTCTTGGCAGTTTGCTGTGCAAGCAACTTGGTAGAGTGAGTTTCTCAACACGACTCCAATGCGAACTGCTCACGTTGATATGCTCGAAGGGCACTCTGATGTCGACCGCAAGATCCTGGATACCCACGCGACGAGCTGTGTAATCGATATCTCCGTTCTGGATCTCGACAACATGTTTGCCACGGGTAAGCCGAAAAACCTTAGCGCTCAGAGCGGTCTGATATAAGGACTGTCATAGGCGAACACACCCCGGCGACTTTGCTCGCACTTCCTCTGATTCCGCAAGCTGTAGCTGCTGCACAGGCGACCTCTGTCCACCTTTCCATCTCGTCTCGTCAATTCTGCAGATCGCAGCAGCACAGGAAGCCGACGGACGGACAAGAAACTACACAAAGGGGATTCTAAATCGCGCAGTACTGTCACGTTGGACTGCGGACAAGCCTAAAGGACACCTCTGTTCACACTCCCTATCATCCGCAGCGCATCGGTTCCTCCTTTTCATTCATTGGAGATTCTCGTTATCATGATACTGGAGAAACCACGCTTGGATATCAGGACGGTCCAGCCAGTTCCTGCACCACAGACGCCTAACAAAGTGAGTACCGAGTTTCTACATATACATTCGGTATACCGTATCCCCTCTTCGGACCCGCACTACATCTTCACCTTGCGTTGTCTCTTCCTGATCCCCCTGCTCACCTTCCCTTGCACCGCAACCATGCATGACAAGTTCGCTGACGTCGAAGGTTCTCTTTCTCTTTCATCAAAGGACCGGCCACCGCCATACGCACCCCTCCACCGCGTGTCCTCTGCATCTACATCCACGGCGTCCGGGTCAGGAAGTGGGAGCACGTCACAGCAACAGCAGCAACATCAACAGCAGCGAAGGCCACCACACCGAAATACGTCGGGAAACTCGATTCTCAACCCGGTCTCACCGCAATATGTGAACAAGTTCACGCTGTTTTCGAAGCATGAACCTATCTCAGGTACGGGTTCATTGTCTCTCCTAAACCCTTCCGCATAGCACAAGAGCTGATCGAATGATATAGGATACTTCGTTATCGACCCTTCCCTCGACCGCTCCGACCAACTTGTCCGGTCGCGCGTACCACTACAATCTCGGAATAAACGGTTCTTCTATAAGCGACCCGTTCCTAATGCTGTGTTTCAGACGAAGAAGGGCGAGATCAAACTGAATCTGTCGACTACGAACGGAGGGGCAGAGCCGAAGCGGGCGTACGTTCAGGTTCAGAGCAATAGCGGCACGATACATGCTTCTCTCGTGAGTCCACGTCTTCGGTTGCGTTCCCTGTTCCGCTTGCTGAAGACCTCAACCTCAACTCATCTCTGGCATCCAGTCCTCCCTCCCACCCTCCCAACACATCTGCCTCGAAGCCACGACCAAAGACAGCAACATCATCCTCTTCCTCCCACCGACCTACAACGGCTCCTTGCACTTCCACTCCTCCCGCACGCGCAACGCCGTCACCTTCCTCCCCGAATTCGCCCTGCGCGCCCGCGTCGTCGTCGGCTCCGACAAGGACTCCATCGTCCTCTTCGGCGACGCACCGCAGGCGGACATGACGCTGTCGGATCCGAAGAACGTGAACCAGGATTTGTGTTTGCTGTGGACGGGCACGGGAGAGATCGTGGTGGGTGTGCTGGGGGTGGATTATTATGAGGCCAGTAGGCCACAGACGGGGTTTTGGCAGAAGGTTGCGCAGGGGTTGGGTGTGGATTCGGAGGGCGCGAAGGGGGATGGAAGGGCGACGTGATGGGTTTGGTGATTCTGGTGGCTTGTTGGTTTGTGCGGCTATAACTTATTTACCTCTTCGTTCTTCTGGACTACTCATGCATCTGGTCTTTCTACTCGCACTACACATCTTCGCATTCGGTACCACTCTAGGAATATAATATGCATTCATGATTCATTCACAGTCTCGTATAAAGAGGGGTGATTAGAAAAGACAGGAGAAAACAATACGACCGAGGGCAAGACCGTCACAACAGCAGAATGTACAACACTAAGTAGCCATCTCAACATCTCCGGCTGCAGGAGCAGGAGCAGTGGCGGGTGCTGCAGGCTGCACAGTCACAGCGTTGTCGTCCTTCATGAACGCCTCCAATTCCGAATCCAGCTCCTGCATGGTCTTTGGCTTCTTCTTTTCTTTCGGTTGGCGTGGTGCTTTTGTTCTTACCGGTCCCGGTCCATTCGAACTGTCCGCAGAAGTCGTCAGCACAAGAAGGCTAAGAAAAGGAAGTGACACGTACACAGGGGCAGCGGCTCTGGGTGCCCTCGGGGCCTTCGGCGTATCAGCCAGGCGTTCCAACAACGGTGGTTTCTGTATCCTGTTGATGAGCGACGGAGCACTTGCGATGCGGCGGGCTTGAAGGCGCGGCGGAGGTCCTGCGTCGAATTCGATCTGCATCGGTTGTCCTGTGCCTGCCATCAGCCACATTGCCACCCACGACGCAGGAACGAGGAGGAGACGCACCTCGAGCCAGTTTCCCATCGAACTCCCTCTTGGTGGTTGCAGCCTCGTCGGCGGTTTCGTAGAAGAGGATGGCGACACCGGAGGAGCGGCCACTGCGGTCGTACTTGCGGAGAGAGAGAAAGCCAAAGGGAGGGAGGTCGGGATCGGTTCTTTCACGTTGAAACGCGGTGCATTCGGGGGAGGCTTCGTACCCTAATCAGTGGCTCACGCACGAGCGTGCCATATTGTCCGAAAATGGACTGCTCGTCCGGTAAACAGCAACGTGAGGATCTAAGGGGCTATGGGATGCGAGGAAGAACGCACGGTGAGGTCTTTAGGAGTCAACTCGTAGTGCAAGTTGGAGACAACGAGCTTGCTGTTGCCTTCTGACACTGTGACGGCGCGGCCTGGTCTGGAGGCATTCTGTTCGTTCTTTTTGAATCCGGAGGCCTTGTCGTGCAGCCACGCGCCTTCCGACGCTCTTGGACGCGCTGGCGGTCGCTGAGGCACATTTAGCGGTCGTTGAGCTGAGCGAGACGGTGTTTCGGTATCGAGTATAACATACGCTATATGGTTTCTTGTCGTTGCGGATCCCGGCCATAGTTCAAAAAGCTGAATGAGAGTTGAGAGCAAGGGAGAGGGAGCTAGAGTCCAGTGGCGAGCGGGCTGTCCATGGCTGTCCTTCCTCTATTGAGCGCCCAGTTCGGCATTTGCCGGCTCTCTAATGCCGGGCTGTAGCGCTGCCAGGACTTTTCCCTTCAAGTCTCCGCTGTTCAGTTCGTTCTTCATTCCCTTTTCTTGCTCAATATTTTTCTTTGTATTGAGCCAACGACATACTTGCAATGTTTTTATAACTCAAGGACTACAAATACCATCTTCTGCCGGCCATCTTTCGTCGTGTCAAGTCTTCATCTTTCCTCAGCATTTCAGGCCATCAGAGGACACCGAATACGGAGGACTTTGTTTATGAGGATCGCATAACCACGACTCGCCTTCGCTCTTGCAACGCAATAGCCTCGTTCTCTTAACCTTTTGGCTCATTTGCTGCAAGAGTCTATTGCATTATGGCTCACTCTAGGCCGGGTTACCAGATCTACCAGCAGTACGTCGCGATGACTTGCGTCTTCAGTCTTCGGAGCCCTCATCTCAAAAGTGCTTCACAGGCATATGTCCGTTCTAGGCTTTGGTCTAGCTATTTGGTGCGTGGTATGACACGAGTTATCCCGTTCACGCTAACGATCGTTCTTCTCTCAGGAATCCCTTACCCCAATCATCCCTCTACGACAAACTGAAAATCGGAGACGTTGGATACGTCAGAGAGGGCGAGTTTTTCGTTCTGTTCAGCGCAGCATCGCCTCTGGGTGCCCGTCGTCTCGGCCAGGACGTACCTTCTGACTTTGGTCAGTTGTCTGTCGGAGAGCTCATGCGACGCGAGCCGCGTCCACCTGCAGCGTTAAGATCGGGACTCAGATGGAAGGATGGAGGGGACCTAGGGTTCGAGCATCCTCTCACATTTCAAGTCGAAGACGACGCACTGCTGGGCGGCGGTGTCCTCGTCACAAGATACGAGACATACGGATACGACACTCGGCGGAGCGATGGGTTCAAACGATATGTCCTGGGGAATTACAAGTCGTGGACGAAGTTCGCTAACAGCAAAGGGCACAACGTGAAAGCTGAAGACCTCATCCTCGTCAGCGGGCTCGATACGACAGAAGACTTCGCGATGGCGGCCTTCGACTACAACAAGTACGGCGAACTCGCCTTCACACCGGGCACCATACCGTCACTGCCCTCGCAATGGGGCTCGTGGCAGTCCAATTTCCCCATTCACAGCAACTGCAGTCCGCCGTTCACGCAGAATCCGTCACCGGGGACGCGCCCTGGTGCACCGCCAAAGGCGGAGCGCCGGCAGTGCGTGTTCGTGAGAGGGTACCGGATCCGCCTGAAGATGGGCATATTTCCGAAAGTAGTGAGTTTAGATGGGGTCAAAGATGAATGGGTCGGCGAGGCTGTCAGTGTCGCCTCACCGACCTCGGCGATGGTGCACAGCAGTGCAGAGGTGCGCACATCTACCCGAATGGTCCCATCTCGCGCGGCTGACGGTCGTCCTCAGTCTCCAACCGACATATCTGTGCGACGTCCCAGCCCTCAGCACACGGCTAGTCATAGTCACAGCCCAGATCATAGCCCACGGCCATTGCCACCTAGACCCTCTCCGCCTATACTTACCGACGTACACAGGGCCACTGGTTCTAGTTCTCAAGACCGTTTCCTGCAGCTTATCCCCGTCACTATGTTGCCTCCCGAAGCCTATCCTCCTTCCCTCATCGGACCTAGTCGTCCTTCTAGTAAGCTGCTCTCTATGTGTATGCACTGCTCGGTGCGTTAACTAAGACTCGATAGATTCTGGGAATAGTAGTATTGTCAGTATCTTTCTTCTCAGACTCACGTTGGCGAAGCTGAAATTCCAAGTAGTCGGACTACACAGGAGGCTCCAACGGCGCGATTGTTGGGTTCCCTAGACTCACCCTCGACGATCCGGCCTCAGAAAAGAACCTCTCCAAAGACGACGCTCAAGTCGCCATTGATGCTGTATGGGCGGTAGGCTCACCCTTCACAGCGTCTCACATACTCGTTTCTGACATTTTTTGTGTTACTAGCTCCTTGACCTTCACCCCCACCTCAGCCAAGCAAGCGTGCGCAAACCACCAAATCACAGGTTACGCGAACTCGCTGTGAAGATCGCTCTGACTTACAACGTCCTCCCTTCGTCTTTCTTACTTCTCAACACCGTACTGGTGGATGGCGAACATCGATGGATGGGCGGGTTTTCGGATATTTTCTATGGCGAGGTTGATGGGATGGGCGTGGCAATCAAGCGGTTAAGGTCCTTCTCGTCACTTCCGGAGACGAAGAGGGCGCAGTTTAAGAAGGTCACTCCCTCAGCGGTATCGTTTTCGTTGCAGATGCTGACGTTTACTTTGACAATAGGTCTTCTACCGAGAATGTCTCCTCTGGAAAGGCCTCGCCCATCAACACATCTTATCGTTTCTTGGCGTAGCGGAGAACATCTTTCCGGGAAACGTGTCCATTGTCACGCCATGGATGCAGAATGGGCGTATAGGAGATTATATTCAAAGGTTATATGAAGATGGTCAGTTGGACGGGCCCGCGTTTCCTGCGGCTGTGAATGAATGGGTAAGAAAAGCCATAACTTCGTTCTAGTCCGCCATGTTGATATCCGCATATCTAGTTGCGTCAAATCGCTCTCGGAGTTCAATACCTGCACAGCGAGCACATCGTCCACGGCGACTTGCACGGAGTGAGTCCCCGACATACCACTTCTGTTAGACCGTGATTACTTATTGTCCCTCCTCTTTCTTAGGGCAACATCCTCGTAGACTCTGACGGCACTATCCGTCTCACCGACTTTGGTATGTCCGTCACCTCCGACGGGACACCTTACCGGTATGGGTCGATCCACGGCGGGGGCGCGGTACGTTGGACAGCCCCGGAGCTTATTGACGGGGAAGAGTCTGGATTTGCGAATAGGCGGCCGACGTTCCAAAGTGATATCTACTCTTATGGATGTGTCTGCTATGAAGTAAGTGCTCCGCACTGATCCTACTAAGCCTCG
Organism: Steccherinum ochraceum; assembly: GCA_004332605.1. NCBI lineage: Eukaryota > Fungi > Basidiomycota > Agaricomycetes > Polyporales > Steccherinaceae > Steccherinum > Steccherinum ochraceum. The sequence goes on along the minus strand of RWJN01000130.1, from coordinate 52,936 downwards.
ATGATCAATCCCCCATCGTTTACCCTGCATAGATATACGCGCGTGAGCCTCCCTTCGCGCATATGGTACAGGAATACCAAGTCATACGGGCTGTTATGACGCGACGGCGGCCCGGTCGACCTTCTTTGCCGGACGGAACCCCAATCATGGACCAGGTTTGGACGATGATTGAGAGAAGCTGGGCTCACGAGCCGACGGAGCGTCCGCCGATTGTTGCGTTGTTGAGGACATTTGGCCATGTATCGTGATACACGCGAATGTTGTGTGGCTGAAGTGTTTCTGCATCACTGGTTTCTTAGCCGACGTGCGCATGAGTTCCAATACCGAGCTTTTTGTCGCGTCCTCCGCAGCTTCGACTTGGGCCATTTACAGGCTCACTTCGTCCGGAGCGGTGAGTCGAGACCTCCATCTGTAATCCCTCGCGATTGAACAAGTTGGTGATTCTCAGGTTTATCCCTGTACTGCGGCGTGTATCCAACAGGAGTCCTGGCTGATACACTGCCTTATTGTATACGAGGAAACAATGTGTTTACCCGCCACTTGTTCGTCTCTGTAACTGAAAGCGCATGGTTTCGGTTGACAGGTGCAGTGAGAGCAAGTCTGAACTCTGCTTCACAGCTGGATGATCGCCGTGTTATGATTGTTCCTGGGTTATCGCGCCGCGCTTCAGGACAACGCTTGTTATTCCACAGCTCTGCGACTGCACGATGCAACATTGCATCGCAATTTCTGGAAAGGGCAAGGAGGAAACTGGACAGACGGTCCTGTGAGTTCCGTTCGCCTGGGTCATCATCGTCGCAAACGCTTCTGACGGAGGTACATATGGTTGCCTTTTCAGAATCGCGCGCACTACGTTCCGACCCTCGGAAGGCAGTCTGGTCTCCTGCAAGAAGCTCCCTGGATTAGCGCCTTGGTACTTGGTGTATAAAACGTTCGCACCGGTTGATGGTCGGAGCACATCTCGTGCCTCTTCACGTCTCGCTGGATGCTTCCGAGTCATCGACAATCGTCTCTTGTAGTTCCCGATTATCAGCTTTATGCTAAGTGTGTACGTCCATATCCTCATACGAAGAAGATATTCACCAGACTTTGTAGCCAAATGTATGGGCTGGGGTATGGGCTGGCTTTGTGGTGAGCGGTCGTTGTGCAACATCATCTCTTACCGAAGTCACTCAGAAAAACCAGGCAGCCTGCCCCGCTGAACTACTACCCCAAAATTCAAATCGGTGACGTGGGGTACCTCCGAGATGGGCAGTTCCATCTTTTGTTCAGCGCAGGATGTCCTTTGAACGACCGCGAACCAGGACTAGACGTTCCCGAAGACTTCGTACAGTTGGACGTGGGTCCCATTATCTCCCTGCAACCACGAGACGAAGGCGCCTTGCCTACAAAGACTGTTGAGATCATTGGAGGAGGAGCATCTGCTGCATTGACAATGTAAGGCTCGCAAGAGTATAGACGTATGCTACGTCGCAGTCTAAGATCTTCGTTTCACAGCCCAGGAATGTCATCTGGTTCATTGAAATTCGATTTTGAGTCCAAAAGCAACGAAGGCGCTATCCTGATCACTAAGGACAAGACTTACCGATACAACGCACAACGTCTGGGAAATTTCAAAAACTACATTCTCGCAAACTTCAAGTCATGGGAGGTATTCGCGAACCGTCATGGCCATGGTATCACTACTTCCGAGCTTATACTAGTGACCGGAGTCGACATGGCCAAGGAATTCGCCATGACAGCCTTCTCGCAGACAACGAGCCGGGTTTCGTTATCTTTCAAGGCCGGCACCCACGGAGCCTCTGCATCCGCGTCTGGATGGGGGTCCTGGCATTGCGACCACCCTGTATTCAAGAACTGGGGACCGCAAGAACTCTATCCTGAGGCCGTGCCAGTGCCCGCTCAGATGGCGAATGATAGCATGTCTGATGCTCACGCGAGACACAAACATTGTGTCTTCGTCAGGGCATATCGAGTCTATCATAAATATGTGATCATCCCCAAAATAAAAGCTGCTGCGGGGCCGCATGATCTAGGACCCGGGCCCTCAGATGGTTCAGATCAAGATTTAGCGGTCTTATCCTCGAGCGATGTCGACACATCCTCTGAAGCAAGCTCTTCTGCGAGGAGTGACAGTGCTCGTTCTGTTACGAGCGCTTTTCTGTCCTCTCCATCGAAGGTAGGGTCATCGCAGCACTAGCTTCGCGATGATAGCTTTAATGAACAATGTATCTAGTTCGAAGATCCGCTCCAGTGCGTGGCTAAATACATATTCGAAGTACGTCATTTACGTTTCCAGACATTCCAAGCAACTCACAGCGGCGAACTGCCTCTCAGCATTCCATATCAGAAATTGCACTTCTACACGACAACGATTATATTGAGATCATGACCGCCTCTCACACCGGACCCATGGAGCTGAAGACTTTAGACAGCTGCTTATCTGCTGTTCAACCTACTATTCACATTTTTCGAGGAGGTGTGGTCTTCTTTCTTTGCTGAACTCAAGTTGTTTGGAATTGACGGCCCTCCATAGTGGGTGAGCTGACCCCCACTTCAAACGCAGCGATAGTCCGAGACCAACAAACGCGACATCGCATAGGCTCTGCTCCTGGCAGCTGGTCAGCCTCAAAAACTGCTACGCTGGATCACTCTTTGCTTCTCCATCCACTCCACTTGGGTTCGCCAGACATCTCTGAACCATCATCTCTAACACCGCGGCTTCGAGGACTTTCTTCTCACCGTAACAACACTGCGTTCGAGCCCAACGAGTCTTTGCGACCAAGCCCACGTAGCGCCGAAGCTCGCTCCCTCACTCTAGAGGACGATTCCGACGACGAGAGTGGCGGAACCATCTGGGCGAAAAAGCCTGACAAGCTCGGTCAGGCCAGTCAGACACCGTGGCAGGAACTGCCGAAGCCCATTTACGGAAGGCGGCCAGTATTATCGTCTATTAACACAGATAACTCCTTCCCCTCAGGTCCCGGTCCCGTACCCGTTGCGTCCGGCGACAACGACTCCAACAATACCTGGGCGCTTCGCCCATCTCCCCATGAAGTGTTCAACAATCTGCGAGATTACTTCCCTGAGCATGACGTTGACAAGCCGGCCATTGAGGCAGCTTCCGATAGTACTTCGCCGAAGCTTGCGAAATCCACTTACCTCATTCCCCTTCCGGACAATGAACGGAGGATAGTACATAACAAGTTCATTCGTGTGGCTGCTGCCGAGCACAAGCAGCAAGTTGACCGTACACCTCGCATGGAGCCGGCCGTACAAGCTTCGGTGCGGAAACGAAACACTACGCTCTGGGGAAGTCGGCTGGAGGAAATCACTTCGGAAAAAGCAAACGAAGATATGACAAGTCTCTCGACGCCAGCTGAAGCGTCGCCGGGAGGCGATGCTAAACGTAAGTGTCTTGTATTTTTAGCAGTAAAACGACATCTATTGACGAGTAGCTGTTGTTTTCAGCCATCTTCCGGTGGGTTCGTGGTGAGCTCATTGGTGAAGGTACTTATGGAAAGGTATTCCTGGCTTTGAACGCCACCGCCGGAGAGATGATCGCCGTCAAGCAAGTTGAGAGGCCTCAGACTGCTAGTAACAAAGACGACGATCGTCGGGCTTCTGTGGTGCAGACATTGAAGCTTGAGAGTGAGACGTTGAAGGACCTGGATCATCCGAACATTGTGCAGTACCTCGGTTTTGAAGAAACGCCTACTCTCTTCAGCATGTAAGTGATCATATTCAAGTGTGTGTACTCCTGTCGTTGACGTGACTGTTTCAGCTTCTTGGAATATGTTCCTGGCGGCTCCATCGGCAGTTTTTTGCGCAAGTACGGCAAATTCGACGATGAAGTCACCAAGTTTTTCACGAGCCAGATTTTGAATGGATTGGAATATCTTCATTCTAAGGGTATTTTGCATCGAGTAAGCCATCTATGCTTGTAGTGACTGTGTCGCATTAACTCTCTGTGACTGTAGGATCTGAAAGCCGATCAGATTCTCGTGGAGAAGTCTGGCATTTGCAAGATTTCCGATTTCGGTTTGTCGAAACTGACGGAGGATATAAATACGGCTGGAGCACATACCTCCATGCAGGGCACAGTTTTCTGGATGGCTCCCGAAGTCATCAACTCGCAGAAGAAGAATTATAGTGCCAAGATCGATATTTGGAGCGTTGGATGTGTCGTGTACGAGATGTGGACCGGACAGCGCCCCTGGAACGGACAGGAAGCTATGGCGGTGCTGCTTCATGTAAGTTCCTCATAATATCCTGTAGCAGCGTGTTCATCCATCTTCCTAGTTATATCAAGAGAATCAAGCACCCCCTGTTCCCGGGGATGTTACTATCTCGCCTCTGGCCGATGCATTCCGTCGACAGTGCTTCACTATGTAAGCTTTCTTTCTACTCTATGAATCAAGATAAAAGGCTCATCGTTGCTTCTTAGGGACCCTGACGAACGACCCTCTGCGGCGGAGTTGCAGCAGCATCCTTACCTTGTACTTCAGCAGGACTGGACTTTCACTGCTTTCGAGTAACATGCCGCCAAGCTCTCTTGCTCCTTCCTTTCATGGCTTCAGGATCATAACGCACGGACACTTGGCCAATTTGCCCACCTTATCACAGACTTCTTCGCGTTGAGTTGTTCGTGTTTCCTGTGACTCTACACTCAATGTCACCTTGCACCATGTATTATCAGCACGCCCCAGAACGCGACGTTTCCCCTTGCATGCAGAGACCTGGTTCCACCAAGTCACCTCGTTTGCTCTCCTCTTCTTTCTCGGGGCGTCTACTGCCATTGTTCCTGCAAACCGCTGTAAGGCCTGAGGCGATCAAGCTGCGATAGGTTGAGGGATTTATAGCATGCTGGACGTGCGTGTGATGAAAGCAACGTCAAGGTGACGGACAGCGAGAACGGACATATCGAAGGGGATTCGAAGATCGAGATCGAGCTCGAGCTCGGGTAGCCCGGGGGCTTCCAGGGCGCCCGGCGGTTCAGTGACTAGTCTCAGTACCGGTCAGTCCACGCGACCATATATCCCCTTGCTTCCAGAATACCACCATCTGGGTTCGTGGACGTCCTATTTTGCAGCGGTTTATACAGTTACTATCGTCGAAGAAGGAACAGCTGCCATTTTGCCACAGTTTCGATTTGAACGCCTTCCTGTTGAAATTTTCAGCAGCGAACAAAGCTCGCTCACTCGATTCTTCTATGAACCTCTTACCTTTTTTACATGGTGCTGACATCATGTTTGACGACGTTCAGGCCGATTTTGAATCTGTCGTCGGAGTTTGCACTGTGACTTAAAAGTTGTATGCATACTTACGCGGCGGTCTCAACGCCTCTCGATTTGGCAATGGCAGAGTGAACGTCGTGCGGCTTATGCCGAAGGTGCCGACGGGAATGGCCGCATAGTATTCGAGTACGACGTTTGTTCAACTTTGTTGATCCTTCTTCGCCGGTACTTGTAAGGCTACTAATAGGCCGACGCACGTTGGTAGGTAAACTTCTCTGAGTTGTCTCTAGGCCTGTGGGTCACTACAAGTACAACGTCTTACCACTCGTCCTACGTCGGAACATATCCCCATTTCCTGAAAGTTTCCATCTAACTTGTCGTCGTCTTTCTCTCTCATCTGCTTTCCTTTCGTCTCCTCGCCATCTTATCATGAAATTCGGGCAAAAAATTTCAGTTAGTACTCTCACAGTCATCTCAACTGTCTGAGGTACTCATCGAGCTAAAGCATGATCTGTACTACGAATGGAGGCCATACTACATCGACTACCACCTTCTCAAGCGCGAGCTCTCAGAGGTCTGAGATCTCTCTCTTACATTTGCAGAATCCTGATAAACTGTCAGCGGATAACTGCCCATACCTGGTGTGACCAGGATGAGAAGCAGTTCACTGCCTTGCTAGAGAAAGAGCTGGACAAAATTCATGATTTTCAGAAGAGCAAGGTGCACTCTTCATTCTTGCTCTCCCTACACTCGTGCTCACGACCGTTGTGCGACTCCCAGACATCTGAGCTGTCACACCGTATCAAAGAGGCCGAGAAGTCTGTGAAACGTCTTATTACCGAAGAGTACTACGTCGAAGAGGAAACGAACAGATCTTCTTCTGCACAAGGCAAAAGTCAGAACACGGACTACGAACGTCAGCAGCGGTTACAAGTGGTTCAAGATGATACCTCCGATGACGACGAAGGCAGCATTCAGTCGGTCGATGCGCTAGAGGATCTATTTCTGGCGCTCGAAGAAGAAGTCGCGAACCTCGTAGCGGACATTCACGACCTTGCTTTGTACAGCAAACTAAATATCACCGGCTTCATAAAAATATTGAAGGTCGGTGTGACGTAGCGCCATACTCGAGTTCGCTAACTTCTCTCGCTCTCTCTCTCTATCACACACACATACAGAAACATGACGAGCACACTGGCCGTCCACTCAAGCCTACATTCGTCGCAGAGTACCTCGAGAAACGTCCGTTCTACAGGTACAACTGGGATGATCTCATCATCAAGATATCCAAGCTATACGACCTCGTCCGCACTCGAGGCCACGAAGTCCAGGGCGACTCTAACGCAGGTGGTAGCCAAAACGTGTTCGTGCGCCAGACCTCTAAGTACTGGGTCCACCCCGACAACCTCGTCCAGCTCAAACTGGCCATCATGCGGCACCTTCCTGTCCTTGTATTCAATCCCAACAAAGAGTTCGAGCTGAAAGACAATGGTATGAAGTTATGGCATAATCCACCGAAGGTGATTTCGGCTCACCTTCTCGAATCTCAGCCATTACTTCCATCTACCTCGACAACGAAGATCTCGACCTCTACGGTGATCGCCTTGGGAGGGTCGAAGGCGCCGAAGCTATCCGTCTGCGTTGGTACGGCGATGTCGATGCGAAAACTATCTTTGTCGAACGTAAAACACATCACGAAGACTGGACCAGGGAGAGATCGGTCAAAGAGCGATTTCCCATCAAGGAGCATCTCGTGAACGCGTTTCTGAGAGGCGAATACATCATGGACCATGAATTTCAAGAGCTCGCGCGGAAGGGGTTGAAGACGCAAGAGGAAGTCGAGTCGATGATTCAGCTGGCGAACGAGGTGCAGTACGCGATTTTGACAAAGGGGCTGCAGCCTATCATGAGGACTTCCTACAATCGTATCGCATTCCAACTACCTGGAGATGCGCGTGTTCGGATTTCATTGGATACCGAATTAGCGATGGTGCGGGAAGACAACTGGGACGGGAGGCTGCGCTCAGGAGATAACTGGAGAAGGACAGACATTGGTATTGATTACCCGTTCTACCAGTTATTGCCTGAGGACAAAGAGCTATTCAAGTGAGTTGTAAATCTAGATGTGTCATCACGCAATAACGAATGAGGCTGTAGGTATGGTGTTATGGAAGTCAAGCTCCAGACTCAGCTCGGACAGAAGCCTCCACAGTGGCTTATCGACGTTGTTTCCTCGCATCTAGTGGAAGCTGTTCCCAAAGTGAGCGTCCAAGTACTGGTCATACACTGCAATTGCAAGTACTTACTATGAATCTAGTTCAGCAAATTCATTCACGGATGTGCGTTTCTTGTACCTGATCGTGTTGACCTCTTGCCCTACTGGGCACATCAGAGTAACTTTCTGACACTCCAACTGCACCATCGTTCACTCACCTGCTATCATCGCAGTGGACGTCTGTATATTGAAACCTGACTTCGGCAACCTCGAAAGTATCTCCATTGAGCGCCCTTTCCAAGCCTCGTTCAAAGAATCCAGCCCCTCCATCATCATCCAGCGCCCCCTCGACGCCTCATCCGAAGAACACGGTTTCTCTGAACCCTCTGGCGTTCTTGAGATAAACACAGCAACAGTGCAAGAAATAGAGATAAGGTCGAGGATATACCGACAATGGTCTAATAACTCAAATACCAAGGCTTCTTGTAAGTCGCTCTCTACTTGTATACTCTGCTCAATATGCTAACAGAAACTCGGTAGATCCTGCAGACAGTGATATGGTCAGTTTTTTCTTCTCGTATTGACTCCGGCGAGGCTGAGATAGCAAGTAGTCTGACGACGCAGGGAGCTCCAACGGTGCGATTATAGGGTTCTCGAGATTCAATCTCAGCGATCTGGTCTCAGGCAGACCTCTCTCCCAAGACGACGCACAAGTCGCCATCGACGCTGTTTGGGCTGTACGTTGGCCTTTCACAGTCTCGCATTATCTTTACTGATTTTTACTACTCACCAGCTTCTCGACCTGGGCCAATCAGACGTTCGCAAACCACCCAACCACTGGTTGCGCGAACTGGCCGTGAAGATCGCTCTGGATCATAACGTCCTCCCGTCGTCATTCTTACTTCTCAATACTGTAACGGTCAACACAAAGGAGAGTTGTACGGGCGGAATTTGTTCGGATATCTTCTGCGGCCAGATGAATGAGATGAGCGTAGCGATCAAGCGGTTGAGATCTTTCTCGTCTTCGTTGGAGACGTCGAGGGTGCAGTCTAAGAAGGCACGGTCGTTCCAAACTTTCTCTCTCATTTCGTGGATGATACTCATATCTACGCTGCTGACAATAAATATTCTACCGAGAATGTCTCCTCTGGAAGGGTCTTGTGCATCAGCACATCTTATCCTTTCTTGGCGTCGCGGAGAATATCTTCCCTGGGAACGTATGTATCGTCATGCCTTGGATGCAGAACGGCCGGATCGGAGATTATATACAGAAGCTGTTGTATGAAGATCGGAAACTGGATGGGCCTGCGTTTCCTGCGGCTGTCAATGAATGGGTGAGTACAGGCGTGTCGAAGAAGTTGCTGGTCTATCTGAGAGCCTGAAATTTTCTAGCTGCGACAGATTGCTCTGGGCATTCAATACCTCCACAGTGAACACATCATCCACGGCGATCTACATGGCGTAAGCGGCTCCAACAGCAATCTTCCACTTCGGCTAAAATTTCGTTACTGATTACTTCTCCTTTGTTGTAGAGCAACATCCTCGTTGACTCTGACGGCTGTATCCGCGTCACAGATTTTGGGATGTCGGTCACTTCAGACGGGACCCCTTACCAGTATGGGTCAACCCACGGCGGAGGCGCGATACGGTGGGCGGCCCCCGAGCTCGTCGATGCGGAAGAATGTGGGCTCGTGAATAGACGGCCGACGTTCCAGAGCGACATATACTCTTATGGGTGTGTATGTTATGAGGTGCGTGCCCTGTACCGGTTTCCTATCTCGCTAGATCCCAATCCAACATCGTTCATTACATCGCGCTGCGTAGATATACGCTCGCAAAACCCCCTTCGCGCATCTGGTACAAGGCTATCAAGTCATGCGGGCTGTGATGGCGCGGCAACGACCAGATCGGCCTTCCTGTCCGGATGGAACTCCTATCATGGACCAAGTTTGGACGATGATTGTGAAGAGCTGGGCGCATGAACCGACGGAGCGTCCTCCCATCGCTGCCTTGTTGAGGACTTTGGGGCATGAGTCATGATTCATGCGGATTCTGTGAGCGGGAAGTGTTGCATGAGGGCTGAGATCTGGGGTTGTGTCAGCCATGTGACCTCGAGTCCATTTAGATGGGTATGTCAGAGCGTGAAGCTTGTAAAGTCGGGAGTGGCATAGCGAAGGACTGTCATTGCATATCCAGATATGCGTACTGTTCAGACTACGTAGATGGCCAATGCCTGAGCTAGACACGTATACGTATACGCCTCCTGGAGCACCAATCATCGCGATCATATCGGTTCTTGAGTCTTTCGTGCGCGTCGAGAACTCAACAGCAGCTCTTAAATAAAGAGAATCGACAACATTCGTCTCGGATTTGGAACTTCGATCGAGGACTTGAGACATCGACGGTGGCACGAAGCGCACGATCGACGCAGGACCAGTACATATATGCATATCGGATATATTGCTATTCAAAACACGTCTACGTTGTCGCGAAAGACATGCTGTGTACATACGTATTAGTACCTAACTACTCAGAGCATTCAGACAAGAGAACAAGAAAGACAGGACCGAAGCCTGCCCGCGCGGGAACCAAGAAAGAAAACAACAACAAAAAGAAAGGGCTACAAACTAAGCAAAAACGTCCGAAGAAGACTAAGTATAGAAACATGGACAAGAAGGTCAAGGGAGAGACTTGAAGTCCGAAAGGAAATGAATAAATGAGGGACGAATGGGAATGCTACGCGAGAAGGAGTGGGTGGTTTAAACGATCAACGAAACTGAGAATGCGAGAAGAGAACCAAGAGAACAAGGAAGGGAAGTCGAAGATAGACGGAAGCAGGTAGAAGAGAACCACGATGGTTTGTGTACAAGTACAGTGTTATACAGCTAATAAGAGTCAATAAACATAAAAATGAAAGGGTAAGAAGTACGAAGAGCGGAGAACAGATGAGGATCACATCTCGCTCTTGATCATGATGCTGAAGCACGGCTCGCAGAATGGCTTGTCGTCTCGAAGGAAGAAGGAAGGGTCGTCGAAGGGGCGTTCGCAGCTCTGCATGAGGAAATTGTCAGTCAATACCAATCCCATGTGGAAACAGCGGAGTAAACTTACAGCACAAGTGAAGCACTCCCAACACCACTTCCCTCCGAGAGCTTCGACGGCCTGCATCCCATCTCGAATGCTCTTCTTACACTTCTTACACTTCGGCATCCTGAGCCGGACGTGACAAGGCTCGCAGTAGGGATGGCCGCGATAGACGGTGAACCCGACGTCGTCTTCGTCGGCTTTGAACACGCCATCTCCGGAAAAGCTCTTGTTCCCGCGCGAGGCAGCTCCGGGAGGCAGGAAGGGATCGCCGCACTCGGCGCAAAAGAAATGTTGTTCATGGTAGGTCCGCTTGCCGAGCTCCGCGTCGTCGAGCGTGATGAAGAGCTCGTCAACAATTGCAGTTTGACAGTGGTAGCAACGAGGAGCGAAGTGCTGTACGATGAAATGAAAACGTGCAATCAGCGATATGCACATGACGGAGTCGAAAAAGAGAATGGCGTACCTCGTGGTAATCAAAGTGGCAGAACGGCCGCCCCTCGTGCTCGTACGAACTTAGATTCTCCAACAACTCATTGCAAATAGAACATCTGAAACACCCTGGGTGCCACCGTGCACCCATCGCACTCACGATCCTCCCAATGATCGGACCACCACATCCTCCGCACACCAAGCCACCCTTGCCCTTGACCGCTGGCAAAGGCGGGAGCTGCTGCAGCACCTGCTTCCTCGAGGCCGACGCACCAGACACAGAGATCGTCGGCGCATCGTCCATACCGCCGATAGAGATGGAGGGGACAGAAGGACCGTCGTCCATTCCACTGACGGAGATCTTGGGCGGGGAAGGTGCGACAGCAGACGCGCCCGGACCGCCAACGACGATCACAGGCCCTTGTTCGTCCTCAGAGTCGCTCTCCGCATTTGCAGGAAAGGAGATCTTGGGGATAGCAGGTCGCGACTGTGTCGAGACTGGCGACGGCTGCTGTTGCTGCTTTTGCTGCTGCGGGACCACACCATTGAAGGCGCGCGGAGAACTGGGAGGAAAGATTCCATGGGTGGGGGAGAACGGGGGGAGGTCTGACGGGGGTCGGGGGAACTGGGAGAGGGAGAAGACGGATGTAGGCGTGTCTCGTCCACTGGCGGCAGAGCCAATCGGAGAGACGATACTCTTGAAATCCGTACTGATGTTCGGACGTGAAGCCGAGCCTGACTTCTTGGACGGCGAGATCGGGGTCGGTGAATGGATGGGAGTGGCACGTGAGGGGGACGGGGTGCGGCGGAGGGATCGGGGAGGGGTATCATCAAGACTGGGAGGTCGGATTCGACTGGGTCGAGCTGTGGCGACAATGGGATTCCTCAGACTCTGGTTCCGCGCGGGTAGACTGGATTGACCTACTATGGAAGTACGCGTGGGAGAAGGGCTGCGCTGTGATTGAGCAAATGCTGGAGATGCCGGAGGGTTTGGAAGACGAGGGAGGTCGCCAGGCCACTTTGACGACCCAGCTTGAGAGGGTGTCGGGAGGACGCGTGGCGACTTGGGAGGGCTCGATGATCCGCCGCTCAAAAGAGTGTGTCCCGACTGAACCGATGCAGCGCGGAAAATGGAGGACTGTTGTGACGAAACTGATGCTTGAGGCGGGAGAGAGGTTGAAGTGGAAGGTGTCGCTGGGGCACGGGTCGGTGAAACTTGACTGCCCGCTGCTGGTTGCTGTCTCCGTGAAGGCAAATCTCGGATCCCATATGTCGGGCTCGGAGTCCTCACCGCGCGTCGGGAAAGAAGAGGGTTATTGCTGATGTCATCGTCGTCTGAGCTCGATACTGATGATGAAGCTTGTGCCGGCTCCTCTGGCTTCTTGATCATAGAAATAGGACGCGAAGGGAGAGCACCGGTTGGCGCAGGACTTGGTCCAGGAATGTTGCGGGCACGATCGCGGGCTCGCGAGAAGAGAGAGCCGGTTGGTGAAGGCGTGGCTGACTTTCGAGGAGACGACACATCTGATCGGGACGCTGGAGATGACGACTCCGAAGACGATGACGATTCTGCGCGCTCAAGGCGAACGGAGCCGCCGGGAGACGTAGGCAAAGGCCTGACGACAGGCTTATTCACCGGCTCGCGCAAAGGAGTGGGTGAGACTACTCCTCGTCTCTCGGCCACGCTGGAACTGGGAGATGCCGTAGAAGATACAGGAGTAGGCAGGGCGCGTTTCCAATGCGGAACGAATTTCTGGCCAGATTTCTCCGGACCTCCGACCTGCGAGGTCTGAAGAGGAGGCAGAGAAATCTTGTTCGGACTCGTAGCAAGAGGTAAGTCCACGCTTCCCGTGCTCCTAGCACCTGGGTTGGGAAGCGGACGAGGGGGCGAGACTGACGGACGGGCGCTGTACTCTGCCATGGTGTTGTGCCGAGCCAAGGCCGACGATGACGCCTGCGATGAAGACTGCATAGACAAAGATGACGCCGGACGATGACGAGGGATCTGTTGTGGAACAGTAGCAGGCGGCAATGTACTTGGACCGGGAGATGCGTTCCTGCAAACATATGATAAACATGATGATTGATAACGAAAGATGTTGTGATCATGTAGACTCACGATCCTGAAGCAGTCGCTGGTCTCTTTCCAGCACCAGCGGTAGGATTAGGTAACGGTCTCCGTGGAAATTGAGACTTTGTGGGAGATACAGGAGATGCAAAGGGACCGTAGTCTGATCGTGATGAAGAGCTCGCGACTGCGGCCGGTGGAGCAGCGGCCAATGGCTGTGGTTGATGAGGGAGCACATACTGGGATGTAGACGCGATCGGAGCATGGCTCACCACCGGCGAATGCGATGGCAGAGAAGCATACTGCTGGCTCGGAGTATACTGAGCCGGCGCGATGCTCCTGGTTGGAGATGAAGGGGGCGCGTATTGTGGGTGTTGCTGCTGCTGCTGAGGTTGCGCAGGGGGCCACTGAGGCAGATTCCTGGAAATCTGACCGTTATTAGGCTGAGAAGGCGGGGTATTGTAAGAAGGGTATGAGTGTTGCTGGGAGTGGTATGACGGGTATTGGTTGTATGCCATGGGTTGGGGAATCACCGCAGGATCGTAGTTTAGCGGGATCTGATCGTTAGAAACGTGGCCAAAATGTTCGTGAGGATCGTGAAAGACAGCGACGAGAGCAATGGAGACGACAGCGACGACGACGACGAGGGCGATGGTGAGGGTTGGAAGAAGGAAAGAGACGCGCCAAAAAGTCAGCGTGGCTGCAGCGATATCGCCCGATCTGATCTTGCTCACCTGGAACGCCTGGAAAGGCAATTGCTCGCTCACTGAGAGCATCCTTCCACAAACTCGCCACAAAAATGAAGAAAACCACTGCCCAGGACGCGAAGAAAGAGTGGAGAAGAGAAGAGAAAGAGTCGCAGCAGCAGCGTAGCCGAGGAGCCCATCGCAATCCAGTCGAATTATATACTCCCGCACACTCGTCCCCCATCGCGCCTCTGATGCGGCAGATCAGACCCTCATGGGTCCGGACCAAATCCCCGGCTTAGATTCACGTTCGTTCCATCCCCTCCTCATCACCGTGATCTCCATCATCATCCTGTATATGCAAATTGCTCCATCTCGGTCTATACTCCATCCTGCAGTTTCGTATCGAATTTCGGTGTCTCGCCCCACCCACCGAGCTATCGCTGTGCGACTCTTTGATCGCCCTGTCAAAATTGTGACTTTTGAAAGTCATTGCCCGCAGTGGTTGAACAGCATCTGTCAGGATCCCGGTGCTTAGTATATCTTTGCCGTACAATGAAGAATGCACACATAATAGTATAGTGAAACTGTGATTGCACGGCCTCACTGGAGGTGAGAATTTAAGATTTCTAACACCGGACTTCGGAGTCTGGAACGGTTCGGCGACGATAAAGGTAAGAACGTTCGCGTAGCCAGAAAGATGGCCATCAACGACGACACTCGTCGGCCCATCAGCTAGAACGAGTCACGGGCACAAAGTCTTTTCGCAGTGTGCATGTGAGGTAGCTAATGCGCAGGTTCCTGGGAGCCGTTGGTATAGCACCATGGTATAGATGATGGGTGGTCGCATAGATCCTGCGAGAACGTCTGATCTGCTCTTACTCTAACCCGCAACCTCGACCTGTTGACCCAAATTCCGTCATAGATCGCGACCTTCCAGTCAAAGTTCAGGCGGCCAGTGACCAGAATCTGTTCGCCATCCGCATTCTGTTCACAGCAGATCTCTAGGATGCTAGGAACGTCTGTCGGAGACTCCCGTTCATCCCTGATTGAGGGAGCCGTTGGTCCTGCGAGGTCCTGCGTTGGTCCGATCTCGCGAGCCATGGTCGTCATGTTCACGTGACGCCAAAAGAGAAAGAGGGCAATAGGCTCCTGCCCCCACGATCGTGAGAAGGGTGGACACATAGCATCTATTTCAGAGATGGAAAACATAATTAGCGATCAAACGTGACTGGGTCGGTTCCTCCAGCGTGCTATCGCGCTCTTCGTCGGGGTGATCTGCAGTCGGTTGCTGGCGAGAGAAAGGGTCCATCCAAGGATCCTTCGGCTACGCATCCTTGGATGAACTTTGGGCAGCAGCGCGACGAGAAAAAAAAACGGGTACTTGATGTGCCAACCGCGGCGGTCCTCCGCGGTCCTCCTGACCAGATAGACAGAGGAGTTGGGTGGAAACCTGAGCTGATATCTCATCAGCCTGAAAGTAATCGAGTTGGGAAGTCGGTAGCGATGATGCGACAGTCGTCCAGATAGCGAGACGTATCACGAATTCGCATTGCCCTAGGCCTGTGATCACCACGACCTCCACAAGTGCACATTGTAGCGGATCTTTTTTCGCATTGCCCTTTGATCACGACGACGTGCGCAATCGCATCAACAAACCGCATTGCTCCTTTGATCACCACGACGACCACCTCGCTGGATCTCCATCCGATACAGTTGCACATCATGACCATCAATGGCAATCGCGCCACAGTCTGCCACAGTGTAACGATCTCTCCAGAGCGAGCAGCGAAGGAGGAAAGAGGGAGCCGTCACGTAGTTGGATAAGAGGAAGCGAAATGAGGATGGCGTTTGCAATAATCGTTATGATATCGTCGTTATTTTTGATAGGCGGTAGATCACTTTGAGGCGGTGCGGGCCGATAAGTCATAGCGCATTTCTCGATCGTGATCAGGCCCGCCACCAGGCTCGAGTGCGTCGGGGCCGGTGATCATCGAGTGGATGACATACGATCTGCAGCAGTTGATGATTGAGCAAAAGGTATGTATTATCGCAGCCAGAAGACATACAGACGACAAGCTGCTAGTCGACGAGAGACTTGGGCGACAGCGAGAAATAATACTCCGCGCAGATCAGCCGAAGCGAATGGGGAAATGCAGGGACGCTGAAGCAGTAGATGTCGGTGGTCTTGAGATGGTGCGCCAGTCTTAACGCAAACGGTCCAACGGGGGCCAGGGGAAAGGGAAGTCTATGACCAGTCCGAAAACAAGATAGACATGTCCCTGACCCTTGAATACGGTCGAGTGATCCGGCC
Source organism: Steccherinum ochraceum (assembly GCA_004332605.1). Lineage (NCBI taxonomy): Eukaryota > Fungi > Basidiomycota > Agaricomycetes > Polyporales > Steccherinaceae > Steccherinum > Steccherinum ochraceum. The sequence continues at coordinate 36,900 of RWJN01000130.1, read as the reverse complement.
CCATCGTATACAGAGAGACCGCAAAGCCCGGTAGGAAGGTGTGGGTCCATCTGTCCGTCATTTCTTCCAGAAAAAAGTTTCCAGTGGACGATCGAAGGCACCGGAGCTTTCGGTGATACGGCCAATCACCAGGTACGTCTGCTTGCTTAGGTTTGCGCATTGTCGATGGTGTCCGCGATCACGACGCAGAAGGATTGTCGTGAAAGTAGTTGCCAGAGAGCGCGCCGCGATACTGCCAGTGGTCGGATATCTCGTGCTGAAGATTGTATCGCCGCAAAACAATGTTGACCGCGTCTTCGTCCATCTCCCTAGGTTCCAGAATGCCCGCGTCCGGCGCAGGGGGCAAAGTCTCAAAAACTTGTCTAGCGCGCGCAACCTGAGACAGGTAGGCTTCCTCGGGGACACGCGGCGGATACTGTTTCTCCTTCTCCAGCACACGCTCGATAGTCCTGTGTTCACGAATAAACTTCAGTGCCCGTTGTGGGCCGACGTTCTTGATACGCTGTGAGAAGTCCGTGCCCAGAAGCAAGGCGAAGTCGATAAAAGACGCTCGGTCGAGCTGCAAGCCTGAACGGACTTCCGCACCAGAGATGACAACGAGAGGGTCTTTTCGGCTAGAGAGGTTACGTATGAGAGGTGCTTCGTAGATGATGACGTCCTGCAAGGAGACAATGAGCCAGCTGAACGGTAGCTCTGATGATGAACAACACTAACCGAGTCTTCGCTTGCTACGTAGTCGGCATACCCGCTCAGGACCAGCGATGATGCCAATGCTTCTGCTTCGAAGGGGCCTGTGGTTTCGATACAAGGAATGCCCATCGCACCAAGGATTTCTTTGCTTTGCTCGTAGGTCTCCAAGGTGGGCGGATGGGTCCTTCGGAGATAAGACTGTGAGATCAGTTGGCTCTTTTGCGCGAGTAACATACATGCAGAACGCATGATACATTGCGCTTCTTCAGGAGTGGAGCAACGCAATAGATCCATCCACAGTCGACTTTCATCCACAGTGAGGAGCTGCTGATTCTTGGAAACAGCGTATTCGTCGTGGGTGTCTGGTAGGTATTCGGTTGGCGATCCGACCGAGGGTGGTTCTGGAAGAGACTCTAGGCGCGGAATACTTTGCTGGAACTGAATGTATTGCGACATGAGCGTGCTTGTGAATGACTCCTTGGATGATGTAGTGGCAAACACGTGACGTCTCTCCGATACTGCAAGTTCGTCTATGAAAGGGTCCAAGCGAGCCAAGTCCCGATCATCAGGAGGGAGTTGGTCCAGAGGCGGGAGGATATCCCAGCCAGCATCGACCGTAAAGTCGAGCAACGAATCATCACTGGCTGGATCAGCCACTGGTATCGGAGGGTCTTCTAGTGCACTGTTGAACGGCGCCGCATCGAAATCTTGTGAGGAGGAGATGGGAATCCCAGTATTTGCTGCCAAGTCCGAAAAGTCCACAGAATGATCGTACTGAGGTATCAAATCGTCATATTCTTGTGTCTTGAACGCGTTTCCACCGTGATTAAGATATGGAGGCAGGTACTGGGTCGGTAGGTCGGGCTTCCAGTCGGACAAGAGCGATTGCAAATTGGACAGAGCTTCTGCTCGCGCAGACAGCTCCAGCTCCGACCATTGCCCAGAGAGCAGTGCCAGGTTTTGCAACCTCTTGAAACGTTCGGCTTCAAACGCGCTTCGTGCGGCAGTTACTCGTCGTATTTTACGACGCCTCTCCACCTGCGACGCGTATTACGCGTCAATATAGGTAGGCATAGACAAGAGTCATCGGACGCACCTCCAACTGCTTTGCCAAACTACGCTCCCTTCCGTCAAACACGCATACGGCTTGCACATCTGACTCCTTCAGCTCTTTGACAATTCGGTACCATCCCAAAACATGTCTGTACTTGTGAGGCATGGGTGCAAAATGCAGCCGCTGTGTGAGAAGGGTGCCATCTCTAATGAGAGGCAGCTAGTCAGTACGGTGACAAAGTATGGCGAGAGGCGTGGCACACATGATGATTCTCTTTCCATTGAGGGTCTTGAGGCGATCAGGAAGGGTCTTTACGACGTTCGGGCTGGAGCAAGTTATCAAACTGGTGACCGGTAAAATTGAATATCACTCACTATACCTTCAGCAGGAACGGCGCAAGCCCATGCACTCCCATCAGTCATCCGTCACCGTACTGAATTTGAAGACGAGTGCCAGCTTGGTACTTTGTATCTTCGCTAACGGTACAAAACGGGAGACGAGAGCGGATGATGGCGATATAGACGAAAGAAGTAGTGGATTTGAGCGAGGATGGACGGTCAAGCGATGACGAGGTCGAAGACTTATTCAGAATATTACTCGAGTAAGCTGCAAGTATTCTCAACTATGTTACTTAAATTAGTTATGTAAGGTACATTACTTGCTTTGAATTTAACTCAAGCAGAAACGCCCTCTCAGAGCGGTACTGATTCTGCTGAGCGTTGCGCTCACAGTTCTTGCACCTTCACCTAGACGATCTTTTCTTTCGCCCTCTCTTGAAGCTCCCTCGTTCTCGACGCTGTTCCCTGATCTCCTATGGCCGACGTCTCTGCACCAGAAATCGAGCAAGGTACGACATAAATGCGCGATGATCTCTCTGGATGTCTTGTGACATCTGTATCGCAGCATACCTCGATGTCCGCTCAGACAAATCTGACACGAATTGGCTGCTTTTGGACTACGAAGTGAGTGACTGTCTATATTTGAGTTTGATTTGATACTGACATTGGATACGCGTCCAGGACTCTCGCTCCGATAAGCTGGTGCTGACGTCGACGGGATCTGGAGGTCTGGAGGAGCTGCGCGAGAAGCTCGAGGAGGCCAACGCTTCCTTCGCATACGTCCGGATACAGTATGCCAACGACAAAGAATCGAAGCGCGAGAAGTTCATTCTTGTCTCTTGGATCGGGTCAGGGTGCAAGGTCATGAGGAAAGCCAAGGTGCGTGCTCTCTCACATGTTAGATCGCGTCGATCCTGATGTACGGACGTGACAACGCGTCGGTAGATCTCCGTACACACAGCAGACGTGAAGCAGGTTCTTCGTGTCTACTCTCTGGAGGTCCCGGCTCGCGACAAGGACGATTTGAAGGAGGATCCGATCGTTGTCAAGCTGAGGAAGGTACGTTGTCATGATCTGATCTTGTATTCGAACGCGCTGATCGTGTATTATGCAGGCTGGAGGTGCAAGCTACGACGGTGTATGATACTGCACGACATGAGAATGTTTCTTGATTCCCCGCACGTCTGGTCGTCGCATCTATCTGCCGTTGTATGTTGTCTCGCGTCTCCACGGGCGTGGCGCCCTCAATGTATGTCAATCATTGCCTAGCTTTCAGTGGAGGGTAGTCGGACGGTACACTCTGGAGAATCGAAGACATGTTGGTCGAAATCCGGTAAGGTCTTAAACACAAGGCTAATAATCGATTGGCATGAAGTACGACTACAAGGGCTATTAGAGGTACAGTGGTTACAGTACATATCATATATCAGCAACGGAAAAAGAGTACAGATTGGACAATAAATACGTGGCGAGAGCGGACTTTATGAGAGGAATAGTTTGGATGGAGGATGCTAAGCAGCCTGAGGGCCTGATCCGCCAGGAGAGTACGTCTTCTCGCCAATGGCACCTTCGTGTTCATACAACGGTGGAAGATCACCAACGCTCATTCTGAAGATATGTTTCTTGACGTTATGCGGTAAAGCTTTGAGCTGGTACGCAGCATGGACGTGGGAGGGCACGGAGAACACTGCAAAGAAAACGTGTCAATGACCAGGCGTGTCTTGAAGAACTGATGATGAACTGACCTTGATCAAGCTCTTCCAAAGATAAAGCCTTCGTCTCGGGCACATATAACAGAACGAGGATGAATCCAATCACATTCCACGCAGCATACCATCCGAACGCGCCTTGTGGCTTAAATGCACCAAGGAGACGCGGAAATGTGATGGCGACAATGAAGTTGAAGAACCAGAGCAGGGATGTAGAGAACGACATTCCAACGTCGCGGACGAAGAGCGGGTACGCTTCAGCGGAGTACTAAGCGGATAGATTCGTTAGTCAAAGCGAGCAGGATGAAGTCACAGGTGAGGCTGCTCACAGTGAACGGCACAGGTCCTTCTCCGGGTGAATATGCCATACCAAAGAGGTAGATGCCCAGCGATACGACACCGACACGTGCATCCCTGCCAGGGATCCAGAAGGCGAATCCGATCATAAGCATGAATATCGCCATCAGAGGGAACGTCGTCAAGAGCAAGTTCCGCCGCCCGAACGTGTCGATGGTGTACACAGCGGGAAAAGCGAACACCCAGTTGATGACGCCGAGCCCGAAAGAAGCGAGAAGTGCTTGGATGTCGGAGAGGTTGGCTTGAGAGAAGATACTAGAAGAGTAGTAGGCCAGGACGTTGATGCCGCAGAACTGCTGCATGAACATGACGATGGCCGAGGCCAGTGCCGCACGCCGGTTTCGTGGCACTGTAAAGAGTTCCACTACGCGACTATGGCCACGAGCCATATCTTCTTCTACTTTGAGGAGAGTATGGATATCTGAACTCGGATGTGAGCTGAAATGGATGATGAGCTGATAGCGAACGATGTGGACTGACAGTACAGATCACGAGCTGCTTGAAGGGGGCTGTTACGCAGACGGAGAAGGGACTCGTACGCTTTGTCGTACCGTCCTTTCGACATAAGCCAGCGAGGTGACTCTGGACAGAAAAACACTTGGCTCATGATGAACAATGCCGGAACACCAGCCTGTATGATGTCAGTGAGCGGCGACGACATCAGCAAGTCACTTGCAGGTGAAGCACTCACGGAAGCTAGCATGAGTCGCCAATTGAGACCCGTGATGTTTTTGGTGTTGGGTACATGAAAGAAGGCTAGATCCATGACATATCCAAGCATGATCCCAAATGCGGTCCACATTTGCCTGTACAATAACGTACGAAATGAGCAACGTAGGACTTGGAACTTAGGACCCGAACGTTACGTACCACATCATGACCAGAGCACCACGGATGACCGGCGGCGCACACTCAGCAGCATACACCGGTACGGTTGTTGACTTCGGTCCAATTCCGAACCCCAAAATGAAGCGAGCAACGAAGAGATGCTGCCAAGAGTTGGTAACACCTTGCCAGATACAGGTGGCAAAAGAAAAGAAGGCCGTGACAAAGATGGTGCCACGACGCCCGAGAACACTGTTCAGCGGGGCAGTCAGCCAACAGCTGATTAGACCGCAGCACAGCTGGTAGAGATACAATGATGTCAGTACTTCGGTCTCCGAGTCGGTGTGAAGACAATGTGAGAAAGTGAGTGTACGTACGTATGGAGCTGAATTGACGAGGCCGAGAAGCCACTGATTGCGACCAGTGTCACCGGAGTTCTGTGGGATACCAAACTGCGGGGCAAAGAACAGATTGGCTCCATTGATAACCGCTTCGTCCATCTAGAGAGGAGACCGACATGAGGCCGCCGTACGCAGTGAGTGCACAGGACTTACTCCTTGGACAGCTGCAGCCAATGAACACAGAATGACAAGATAGTACAGCTGGAAAGGCTGGTCCCATCTATGAGTAAGCTCTCTCCTAAGAACGTTCTTGTCGTTTTCATCCAGTATCTCCAGAGACTCGAACATGGTAGGATCTTGAGCAACGAGTGCGCCCTTCCGGAAGACGTCCTTGAGATGCCCAAGATTGCGCTCTTCCGCAAATTTGGAGGCATCATCCATAAGACGTCCTTGAGGTATACCGGCAAGGGGGTTGGCGAGCTTGGCGTTGACATTGCGCCCGACGTTGTTACGATGTTGTTTGTGGTTCATAGAGTCGGATGACGATCGAGACGATCGTGAGGTCTCCCGCATCTCGACGTGTTCAGCTTGCTTCTTCTCTAGATTGGAAGAGCCTGACATGACGTTTAGTCGTATTGACCCAGCTGCTGCAGATTGAGTGATCGTAAACACAAAGAAGTACGAGTGTAAACATACCGTGGTGGAGAATGAGAATTGTGCAGGACCACTTTCAGACCGAGGGATCCAAAAGGAAGACAAGGTTGCGTACAGGAGATAGCTCTCATTCGGCCATTTATACGACCGCTGCAAATGGCTTCTGGTGTCGGCGCACTCCATTCGTGAGATGCGTTGGAGAGTAAGTATCCATCGAGCCAAAGCATCAGCGCATTTCGAAGCCGGGCTCCACCTCGTTCCTTCTACCACCGTTCCGGATCGGATTTTGTGGGCGTGCAGCCTCTCGCAGCCTCCGCCGCGAATCGTCTGAGGGTGCTTTGAACAGCGCAGCGTAATTTTCCAAAGTAGTGGGTGCCCCATAACGGGTTTACAGTTCAGAAATTCATGCTGCTGGATGTCGTGAGCCGTCTGAGACTCTAGTGAGGCACGCACTCATTGACACGTCCTGTACAGTCCCAAGTGAAAGATCATGATGTCCCTCGATTTTGGGAGAAAGGCTATAGCAGCGATGAGTATGTGACTCTAGCTTTTCGGCGATGAAAAGAGTGTTGTTCACCGAGTTTGCTTGAAATAAGTCCGCTTCTTGTCAAGACGAGACGTGAATATGAATGAGACATGGTGCGGTGGTGAGCGACCTGTGGACCTAAGGACATCTGGAGAACGACTTGACAAAAGTTGGATGTGGAGGCTCGAGAGCAACGAATTCGCGCGGCCTCGCCGGCAGCATGATTAAACGTCCATCTCCGGATGCCGGCCGGTTCGTACAAAATTGTAGTCAACTTAGCCGCTCGGCTCCGGCGATTTCTCCAAGCTCCGGCATACGCGTCCTCTCTCTCCCTCTTGCCACCTGGACGATTATGTGCATGCTTCTTCACTCTCATACAACTCGACCATTTGCTCGTTTTCTTCATCTTTTGTGCTTTCTATCCGAGATATCGGTGCAAATGGCACAAATGCATCGACACTTTACCTCCACGCCGCTATGTGTTTGCGGTTCGCCAAGACCCGTTTACGATTGTAACTTCCGCGCTCCGCGTGTTCACGTGCATCGGTGGTTTTCGATGAAGGGACCGTGCATAGTCGCGTGGTCTTGGCAGAAAGCTATTATCGCATTGCGGGGGTGTACATTCGCCGATACACGATACTAATATCCTAAGCCGAGAGAACCTTTAAGCCAGACGATTCGCTCGACCTTGCGGTGGCTTCGTTGATATGGTGAAAGGGAAGGATTCTTCGAGCTCAATATTTGCTACGTTGAAAAGTGCGTAGCTGAGTTTTGGTTGTTGGGATCGGGTCATATGTCGATGATAGAGCTCACAATCTTTCACTTTCGCATGTTAGTCATATCAGCCGCAGACACGAGGGAAAGGCCATGGTATAAGCCCGATGATCCGGCATGTTTTGTGAAGGTCATCGTAGACGGAGTCAGCACATCATCGAAGCACGCGAAAGGTCTTCGTCCAAAGTGGAAGAATGAGGCGATCCAGATGTAAGCCTTTTCGAGGATTGCTTTTTCGTCGATTGATCTTGACATTTTGGCCTACCTAGTTTCGTGAAAGACGATCACTCGAAGGTCGAACTTCAGCTATGGCACACATTTCCTACGGACCACAAGGTCTGCGAGACGGACATTAAGTGGCATGTTCTGTTATCCAAGCAGAAGACTGCTCGTCCTGTTCAGCTGGACTTCGAGAAGGACGCTGGACATATCATCGTCGAAGCCATCGTGGAGACGGACATAGCGAGTGTCGCTGATGACGCTGTCAAGACTTCCCAAGCTTCCACGGACAAATTACAGAACGTACCAGACATTCCTTCCGATGGGACTTTAGACAAAATACAACAGGCAGGAGACCTCCTGCAAACCGTTGCAGGTTATCTGGAAAACTTCATCAAGATCGTGGACAAAGTGTCTCAGGTGCGTCAACTACTCAGCGGATGAACTGTATTGAACTGACCGGAAATGTGACAGTTGCACCCATACGCAAGTGTAGCCTGGGCTATTGTCTCTTCAGTAGCCAAGGTTCGTTTTCGTATAGCTCGCCTTGACGATAATGCTCAAGACTCAATTTAGGCCATTAACGCGCAAACTGCTCTCGACTCGGACGTGTCTAGTCTCATTGTAATCATGGAAGACGCGACAGCTTTCATTGGAGAGTTCAAGAACATGGGAGAGATCACGGAGAAACTCGCGGGTTTCATCGACGCTACGATTAAGCAGACCATCGAGTGCACGTCGTTCATCAGGGAGTACTGTGGCGTTGGATTCATGAGTATGTATATTGGCTTAGGTATGCTGATTGTACTGACTACGACCATAGCTCGACTCGCAAAAGAGACTTTTTCACCGAAGGCCGCTGACAAGATCAAAGGTTTCAAAGATGAGCTCGAGAGACTTCAGAAACAGCGCTTGGAGGGAGCAGTCGTTCAGAACAACCTAGTCTCTTTCCGCGTCCTGTCTATCGTTCAGGCTGTGTGTGAGTCAGATTCCTCAGTATTTGCTTACCTCGTGCTCACGTCGCATTCTAGACGATAATCAAGTCTTGACCAGGCTGCGTCCCATAACCATGGAGGCGTCAGAGCGGGAAGCATGCTCCCCCAACACGCGCATCGGGATCTTACAAGAGATCTCTACCTGGGTCATGACTCCGACATCGACACCAGAACATTCTTCCAACATTTTCCTTCTACACGGCATGGCAGGCTGTGGAAAGAGTGCCATTGCGACAACCATTGCAAATTACTTCCGTGGAATCAACCGCCTCGGCGCCTTCCTGTTTTTCAGCTGCAAGTTTCCGCAAAGGAGTTCCCCCGCGGACGTTATCCGAACAATCGCATCTCAGCTCGCAACTTTGGATCAACGCATCGGCGGCGCCGTAGCTGCTGCTATAAGCAAGAACTCTGGAGCGACGGAAGGACCACTGGCGGATCAATTCAATAGCCTACTGCTTCAACCTCTCAATTCCTTGGACAGCGAATCCGTTGGTATATCCGCAGGAGGACCGGTTCTCATAATTCTCGATGCTTTCGATCAATGCGGAACCCCTGCGACACGTGCCAAGTTGCTCGAGTTGCTCTCCGAGAGCTTCAGCTCCTTGCCTGTATGGCTGCGTATCCTCGTCACCACCCGCGGAGACAGAGACATCTCGTTGGCACTCTTCAAACGTCCACACATCACGCCACACTTGCTCGACGTCAAAGCGAAATCTAACATTGCTGACGTTGCTACCTACGTGCGTACCGAGCTACGACGTGTTCGAAACGACCCGAAGAATGTGGAAATCCTCGAGAACGAGGCACCAGATTGGCCGGGAGAGGAGGTAGCTGAGGACTTGACGCGTCGAGCAGCGGGGCTGTTCGTATGGGCACACACGGCGATTTCTTTCATCGATCCACCTGGTTCATCTGCTATTCCAACAGACCGGCTGCGCATCCTCTTGAGCAAGAATACTTCCGAATATAACCCGGAAGCAGCAATGGATAACCTATACGAGACTGCGCTGGAGGCCGTCGGAGAATGGAATGACCAAGATTTCATCAAACGCTTCATGACGGTGCTCGGTCCCGTTGTGGTGGCCGAGGAACCGCTTCTAGCTGAGGCGATTGACTACTTGCTGGGTCAGCCGAAGTCAGTCTCATCTACCCACACGATTGCTTCGCTAGGTTGCCTCCTCACTTGGAGCAAGGATCATCCTATCCGTATCATTCACCCGTCATTCCACGACTACTTGTCTAGTCCTGAACGATGCAAGGAATGTAAGTGGTTCATCAACGTGGCGGCACACCAGCGTATCCTGGCGGAGAAGTGTTTGGGACACGTACTGGACCATCTGAAGACGAGCAGGGGAACGATATCTATGCTGAGGACCCGTCAAGAGGCTCGGAAGGAAATATGTGAGGGGCTGCAACATGCGTATAGATATTGGATAAAATATACGGTGGCGGTGGACCCCCAAGATGGCTTGGAAGTTTTCGCGGGCGGAATCGCTAGCTTCTTGGAGAAGGCGCATCTCTTAAGCTGGTGTATGGTCGTTGATATCCTGTGGTCACGATTCATTGTGCTGGATCTCATACACGAGCTTCTTGTCTGGGTGAAAGTACGTCGTTGCGCAGTCCTTTTTTCTCATAGCAATGGGACCCGCTCATACTTTTTCTTCATCGACTAGGCCCATCTCTCACAACTCTCCACAGCAAATGCGAACGTCAATGCATCCGCAATACGGACCACCATCGCTACCGTCCTCGACACCTTTCTGGACTCTTCGCCTCCCTCCTCGCTCCCACCCTCCCCGCCTCCAGCCTCTCTCAAACCGCATGCTCAAGAGTACCCCCTCGTCGCTACTTCAGCTCCGTTCGCAGGCAACCATAAGTCGATCCATCTGGCTCTTGATCTAGACATCGGCAGTCATGCAGTCGCGATGTCTGCTCCGGTGGGTGATGCGATCCCGTGGAATATGAATGTGCACTACAAAGCGTTGAGGAAAATGGCAAGAGAGTTGGACAAGATGGATCATTCGGAATATGTCAAGAGGACTTCGTTAGAAGCACTCGTGTCAGTGGGCAACAAAGTGTAATACATAGTGTAAAGTCAGCTCTTGAATGATACACATGGACCTCTCTTCGTATATTTGAAAGACGAAACGCCAAGAATGCTATTCGGAAGGAATGAACCTTGTGTAAGTGAACATGCTATGTGGATTCTACTTGGCGATGCGAAGCATGAAGCTTCAGAAATTGCATGGAGGGAAATGGACTACAATATTCATGAGACAAAGCTGTCGAGCAAATCATATACTGTCAAGGATCGATAGCTACTGCTCGTCATGATCTACTGCCGTTCCATTTTCAGAGTCTGCTGCCTGTTCTTCGTCAGAGTTTCTCCGTCGCCGTCTCAGCGGGCGAAGCCTCAAACCACGGTTCTTCGCATATTCTGCAACCATTCGAAGCTTCCGCGTGACAGGGTCTACCAAGCGACCTCCCAAGGTATCTTCGTAATATGCTGATTCCCAACGGACAATAATGACGATCAGTACCAGGACGATCAACCAGAGCAACAACGCTCCCAAGAGCGATACGTCGATGGTGGATGTTTGCCAGAAAAATATCCAGCATATAGAAGCGAGGAAGGTGAGCAAACTGTACGAAGGATATCAACGGACGACAGGAGCTGAAGTGTGCGGCTTTACGAACCTCCATACAAACAATGCGTGTGGTAGACTAAAGATCATGGCCACGGCTTGCAGGCCGAGTTTACTGTTCTCCTGCTGCCACAGATAATCACTCTGGAAGATTCTCATATCTGTTAGCTCAGACCCACATGAAGCCTGGCAATAAGAGCGCTCACAGCGTATTTAGCACCATTCTTTACGCTCTCCCGATGTTGACGTAGCAGGACCTGGCATATTATGTAGTTGGCTAGGCACAACATGATGGATGCGTAGCTAGCGACTTGGGCCACGGAGCGTGAATGATCGTGGCCGGTGTCAACACTTTGGATCGCCAGTATTCCCACGTTTGCGGTCAATAGCACCGTAGCCTGAGCAGTGATGAGGTTATCAGCGACGTCTACGCAATGAAATCAATGCAATTGCTTACGGGCGTAGCGGACCGCTCCCAATCTTGTCTCAGCGCGGAGATGAACTCAGACCAGTGAACGTATCTGACGGTTTCATCCACCCAAATGGTCTCCAAAGAGTGGAGATACATGTCTGGCCACCAGAATAGTCCTGGCGAGAAAATCCAAAACCAGGCTGATCTTGGGATCCTGTTGCTCATTGCGTGGAGTGGATCGTCCGAGTTCAGCTTCGCTCCTGGTTGTCCGTAGTAGTTGAGGAAGCGTTCATGATCTTCAGAGTGTAAGCACGAAGCGTCGCTTGTGGAACGGAAATACTCACAGAATGCACCCAGGGTACGAGCTTTTGACAGTAGTCAACATCAAGTCTGGCCAAAGTGACACGGCTCTGGCTTACCTGTCATACAGACTTTGTATTCGCTACGGTCGTCTGCTCTACTGTGAATGATATTTCATCACATGAGGTCAATGAGAACGTACCTGGAAGGTAGTCGACTGCACGCATCATACGTGTCAACTTCCGGTCATCGTACGGAGAAGTACTCGTATCGGAGGTAAGCGTATCTAGAATGAAATGTTGCGTAATGAGTTGCACCAAGCATAGATATGGATTGAACACATACCGTGACAGGCATGCGCAAGTATATTTCTTACTTCTAATGTCATCTCTCCCAAAAGGTGGGCACCATGCGAAGGAAACATCTGTATGTGATGCCAAAAGTGAGCCGTTGCTTCGAGATCTGTGTGAAAATTAGTCAGTATGTACGGCAGATGTTAGACTTGCCACTCACTCAAATGAGATTTGCAGTAAACTGGACGATCGTTACGAACCAAAAGTTCGATTGGCACTTCGTCCAGCCAAAACACGCATCGTCGTTCCCAGCTGGCACAATAGTAGTGTACGAATCCGAGGTCGTGTCGTACGTCGATGACAATCACAGTATCATCCGGTGCTTCGCGCGTTTTGCTCAGCTCGGCTTTGATTAAGTTGACAGCGACTTCAGCACATCTCCATGTCTCTCGCTCTTCATCATCTTCGCCAGTCAAGAGGCTGTTCGTGAAAACCTTCTGTGGATGTCCGGCACCTGAGTTCATGTTTCAACATCTTGATGAACTCAAGCATCACTAACCTTGCAAATTCTTTGAAAGTACATTCGGCCCTCCGGATGTGTGCAGATGTCCCATTTGGGTACATTCCTATCTCTGTGACGCAAGTCAGGAATATCAGTGGATCATAGTACCGATCCTACGCACCGAAGGAAATTCACTTCCACTGCCTTGATGGTCTTTATTTGCTTCTCGCTGGTATTTTCTTTGGGACTATCGAAAGGAGCGTTGTTCGCATCGTATGAATGAAGACAGAATAAGGACGTACACCGCATAGACGCGCTCGTACGAACGATTCGCGATTTCGAAGGGCGCACAAGATACAATGGGCACCTCGAGATCCGGTGTAACATCTTGAAAAGAGCATTGAGCAGATTCCGAGGGTGTGGCGAGAGGGCGGGCTGTCTGTGTGGCGAATACTGCAACAGCCCCATCGCGTGAAGGTACGGCTTTGGTCGAGATAGGTGAATTGCACTCCAGAGCCGTCAATGCCTCGGGAGACGGAGATGGGCACAGGGTTGCTGCTGATTGTGGGCAAGGAGAAGAAGGGCGGCTTCGCATACTGCCATCGCAGCTGGATGGGCGAGATATCGGCTCTACAGCGGTGCTGCTGGCTGTATTCGGTGGCAGTGGCCTCAATTCCACGAATTGTGGCGAGGGCGGAGGACGGAGGTGTGTTGAGTCGGCCATGGCTTTAGGCAGAGTGGAAGGGAGGAGCAAGGAAGGGAGGCTGCGTCAAGCCATATATAGGGACCCTAATACGACGATATATGCTGGCCTGAACGCAGGCCTCGAGGTGGTTCTTCCAGAAGCAGCTCGTATAGCCTCTTAAAAGCTCCTAAGGCGCTCTCAGTGGCATGATAACAGGACTTGCAGACTCAAAGGCCCGGTCTCTGCGCAGCTGGTCATGTAAAACAAGGAAGTAGGTGCTATATTGAATAATTTGAACAATCATGTAGAACTTGCTAGACGACGAGGTCGAATATGTCTGACAATGAAGTCTTGAAAGCTGCGCAGCCACAGGAATAAAGTCTTGAAGTTCACAGCCGTTTGTCAGTGCCATCGATAACCATGGACAGCGCTGACGGAACGCACCAATCAGCAGCTCGCTCGTGAGCAATCTTTGGGAATTCCTAGCATTGAGTTTAGGTTTGAGTAGGATATTGACGCCACGAACACTTCCATAAATTTCCCGGCCTTGGATCGACTCGACACTGCAGCCTCACAGTCGACAAAGCCTTGGGCCTCAGGCTTTGCACTTTGAGAACAAGGAGGCCAAACATGACTGTATTTCGAATTCCAGGGCTTCAAAGGAACAGCACTGGAACAGCAATGGCAAGATTTGTTTGGCATCAGCTGTGATTTCGAGAAAAGAGACCGGACTTACTGTGTGAGTCTACCAATGTCGCGACATTCGATGTGCAAGCCGTGTTAAATGATGGGCTCTATCCAAAGCGAGAATGCCGGAGCTGAAAGAGAGGAATGAACGAGAGTGAAGCAGTCGATTTCAGGAGGTGGTTCTGTGACGTGGTAGGAGCAGAGACGCGTTAGCCGGTAAGCGTCAATTTTCTGCAAGCTATGCTCCTCCTCAACTCCTCCTCGATGTTAGCGAACAAAGCGCACTCGCGTCCTCGGGTCTTGCGAGTAATCCCCCTCCACCCTCCAACAAGTTCATCAGTCGAGAAATATGTTCTCATTATACTATTCAAAGACCATCGAGGATCCGCATTGACCAATGACTACGTGTATGAAAAGTAACGACGAGCATACGATCATCAACAGCACTTCCGAATCCCTCCTACAGAGCTAGATCGCCTTACGACGGAGCAGATTGGAAGGAGAGAAAGGTCTGACAGCCCTACGCGGGAGCCAAGCTACGGCTCTTCGACATGCTGCCTGACGGAGGTAGCTTGCACCTTATATCTCCGTGCGAGGAACACAACGAGGACGACAAAGCTTGGGATGGCGAAAGCCACTCTCGGAGTCGAATGAATCATGCTCCCAAGCTCGCGAAACGCCAGGCGACAAACGGTTACAGCAAAGAAGAACATGCTGCAAGTCGAACGTCAATAAATAACCATCGATACAGAGAACTGGATCTTACCTCCAGCGGGTGAACGCTTGAGGGAAGCTCATCGACAGAGCTAATCCTTCCAGTCTGAGCTTGTGATCGACCTCCAGCTGTAGGAACCGAGCCTACGAAGAGTCGGTGAACTATAATAGATGCAGAGGCGGACTACTCACTGCCTCGAATGTGTTCATCGTGTTGCTGATTTTGCCTCGTAGCTGACGAAGCATGATCTCTTGTATGAAGAGAGCGGCTAGACTCAAGAGGATCGAGGTGCCGGTCGTCAACATGACCTCGGAACGTGCAGCCGTGTCCCTTGCAACCATACGCAAGACAAGGACGTTGGCGCTGGCTATCAACAAGATGATAGTCTAGTGGCCATCATCAGCGATATTCCTTTGCTCATGTGGAGTTGAAGATACAAACGTACCGGCGAAGCACACCGGTCCCAGTCCTGTCTCAGCGTAGACATCAAGTTCTCCCAGCCGCGCTGCTGAATCCGAGGATCGAGTCGAAGGTTCTCCAGCAACCGCAGGTATTTCTCGGGCCACCGAAGCAGCAAGACATTAGCGAGCCAGAATGCGAAAGAGCGCGGACGGGCGTTGGGTGCGGCTCCGAATGGCGCAAGTGGATGAAGATCATTTGAGCTGACCATGGTTGGCGTGAATTATCGAAAGACGGAGGAGGGGTGCAAGTAAAGGAGAGCCTGAGTCGTGGACGCGAGAGTGAACGAGCTTCTGCGTGGCGAAGTCATACTGGTACCACCGCCCAGTTGTTATAACGGTGTACAGCGCCTCCGAGGATGCCGTCAACTATTGGCCACAGCTGCTTGCGCAAGGGCCGGTCATATGCGAAGAACAATAGCCCATTGTGGGTGCACTGGCGAAGGTCGCTGTACGACCTGTGGCTTGACAACGAGATAACAAGACCAGTCGGCGGTTGAGGAGTCTGCATGCACAGACCACCGTTGTCTTCGTGTCGTGAAAGCAGCTATTCATCCTCGCGGTATTGAGTTGGAAACAGGAGTGGAGACCAGTGCCTGGCAGCGAGAGAAGGAAAGCACAGCAATTCAATGCGACCGTGGGGGACCACCGTAGAAAACGGTACCGGGGATGCGCTATTGTGTTCTAAAACCGCAAACTCGTGAGTCAGGTAAAAAGGTCATGGAACTCAAGACATGACGAACCACCGTCAAAAAATTCTCCACGTTCATATAGTCCGGTGAAGGCAGAGAGCATAGAAGTGTCGGGGATATGTTACTTAAGTCGACATCGAAGCTGTGGCGCATGAGGCTGAAATGAAACTGAGAGCAGTTCCTGGAGAGCTCAATAGCTGAGATACGCTTGATATACTGGTCGCAGAGCATATGAGGTGATGGTGCAGAAATGGCACGAAAAGAGAACTCACAAAGGAATGCCTGAAGGAGCCTCTTCGTTGCTTCATAGCGAGTCTGACTCAGGATCTCTATCAAATCCTTATCCCTGCCCTTGTTCCATAGTCTTCGATCCTTCTACAGCCTCCATGAACGCCATCATCCACTGTGCACTTAGCGGAGCGATTCACGTCCGCGAGCAAGTTCTTGTCGATGAAGACCGCCGGACTCGGTACAACGTACAACCGTCGCGTGCTGTTGAAGAATCACAGTCACGATACAAGACGGATGCCGTCTTGGTCTCTGTCATCGACATCGAGGCGGCCTGAATGCCGCGAATGTTCGCATCGAGGGCACGGACGAGGACGCCAGGGCCAGGGTGACTGGGAGAGTCGGGTGTATGTAGCTGGCTGACGGGAAGGGAGGGGAAGGGTCCGGAGGTGCAAAGATATACGAGGCATCAGGAGGGGCACCTTGACAGCGCAGACATCGTCAGTCGAGATGGTCAAGAGTGTGGACGTGCTCGGAAACGAGGACGCGATGAGCGCATCGTCCAGGAAGCCGTGGGCGCCGAGGACCACAGCGATCAGAGCGCATCTGTCCGCGTGTTCACTGTTTTCGCCGACGACCACCTCTGCTCTCAACTTATAGCGTTGTGCGTCTCAGTCTTCGTCTCACCTATCTCACTCCTTCATGCCTTCATGTTAAACGTTGTTCCGACGTTGTTTACACCCGAATCGCTGATCAAGCTGGACGCATCGCGCCGTGCACGTCGGCGTCCACCAAGGTCCACCACCATCGACGCGCCGCGGTCCTCTCGCTTCTCGTCACAACGAGAACGGTGCTATAGCTCTGTGGCCGCCTGCATCGTTCCGTTCTAAGGTGAGTAGCCGTGCTGCTCTTAATTTTTCATTCAGCAAAGCAAATACTCATACAATTTTTCGTCCGCAAATCTAGGGCTCTTGCTCGAGTACATCTAGTCTTGAAGACGGTACAAAATTGGGTCATGTAGGACGTCCAGCTTGGCTTTGAGGAACTTCATATCCGTTAGTCTGCGCTATATCTTCTTCGGCCTGTCACCTATCTTTACACCACTTTGAACCAGCATGGAGTGCCGCACAAAAATGCTCTCTGACTATTCGGACCTCTCTGATTTCGAGACATCTTCCTCGTCGAGAGCGCAGACAGGACCAGGCTCGCCAGGAGAGACTGTTTTCGGTCCAGGAAAGCTGATTACCATGACTACGTTTGCGGTGTGTCTCACCAAGTAGTCCAATTCAGCCGAACGCTGTTTTGCGTGGTGGAGTGGCGAGCATAAAGAGTACGATTCTTGCAGCGTCGGGGAACAGGAAGTGCAGGCGTGCAGGGTTGCCGAGGTGAGTGTCTGTACGCGATTGATGGACCTCAGAACTGATTTCAATTTTATCTTTTCGCGTCAAGAGTCGCCGCAATGGTGGCTGGCCTGATCCTCGACCCATTCCACGTTTCAACAGCAATATCGTTCAAACATTTTTAATTCGTGTCCTATGGCATGCGCTACCCTGGACAAAATGCCCCCTTCCTAGCGGCCGTCCAGCATCACACCATTGTACGGGTCGAGTTGCATCTCGCAAACGTTGACTGGCACAAGTCGGCCGCCCGCTCGAGGGTAGTTCGGCATATAGTCAGTGTCTACGAGTATGAGACGAGTATGTTCACGACGACTCTTGTAAACATTTAACTCCGTTGATAGTGTACCTAGATGCACGTTCAGCTTCAGGTTTCCCAAGCTGCCTGCTTTGCTGGACCTCCAACTGTTTGTTCGTCACACTCTATATAATACTTGCGCCCATGATAACGGCTGTATCCTAGCCGTACTCGTACATGGAATGAATAGATTCAAAATTCAAGTCAGAGAAAGCAGGCAGCATGCGCGGTTCAATATGTAAGGACGATGAGAGTGGGGCAAAGTAAACACGGGGTAGGGTACATCTTTGGACATAGGCAGACAGAACAAGGAATACATGAAGCACATCTTTCTACTCGACATCTACTGGACATCACATAATGAGCGAACAGAACCCATCTCATGAGCACCTCCCCGGCTCCATCCCTCAAACGACCGACAGCACGGTGAAGCGCATGCGCTGGTCAGATCGGCAAATAGGCGGTGACGTAGCTGTTGCAAACTGCCTCTGGCGTAGAAGCAGAATTTCGAGGGATCGCCACCCAAGGCACTGCATCCACATCATCTGCTTGCAGCATCGACGTGCATCACGACTCCTGGTCAAATGTCTGCAATAAGACAACGATCGACGGACGCTCCATCGGTTCATGCGCCCAGCTGCTCTCAATCATCGTCCAAACTTGGTCTTCGATTTGAGTTCCGTCCGGTAAGGCAGGTCGGGCAGGTCGTCGTCGCGCCATGATAGCTCGCATGACATTGTAGCTGTGCACCATGTGCGCGAAGGGGGGTTCTCGAGCGTATATCTGCAGCGCACAGTCATCCACAGCATCAGAACCAAATTTGAGCGTGGAAACAAGGGAAGCGGTACCTACTTCATAGCACACGCAGCCATAAGAGTAGATATCGCTTTGGAACGTCGGTCGTCTGTTCGCACGTCCACATTCCTCCGCGTCTATGAGCTCCGGCGCTGTCCACCGTATCGCGCCTCCGCCGTGGAGTGAACCATAGCCGTAAGGTGTCCCGTCCGAAATGACCGACATCCCAAAGTCTGTGAGGCGGATAGAGCCGTCGGAGTCCACGAGAATATTGCCCTACAAAGCAAGAGAAGTGGTCAGTCACGAAGGTTTGGCACAAATGGGAAGAATTGTCGGAGCTTACGCCGTGAAGATCGCCGTGGACGATGTGTTCACTGTGGAGGTATTGTATACCGAGCGCAATTTCGCGCAACTAGAAAGTTCCAAACTCATCAATCAGATCGAGCTGACTATGTAGAAGCTTGCTAGTTCTGACCCATCCATTGACAGCCATAGGAAAGGCAGGGCCATCTAATTGCCGATCTTCATACAACTTGTGAATATGATCTCCAATCCGCCCGTTCTGCATCCACGGCGTGACGATACACACGTCTCCAGCGAAGATATTCTCCGCAACGCCAATGAAAGACAATATGTGCTGATGCACTAGACCTTTCCAGAGGAGGCATTCCCGGTATAAGACCTAACGTCAAAGTACACGTCAGTATTTTCGACAACAAGGAAGTGGAAGAGAGAGAGAGAGAGTGTGTGTGTGTGTGTGTACCTTCTTGAACTCGGTCCTGTTCGCTTTCGACAACGAGGAGGACAATCTCGTTCGCTTGATCGCCACGCTCATCCCAGGAACCTTGCCGTAGAAAACTTCTGCGAAGCCACCTACCCAACGAGGCTCGTGTTCTACTAACCTTACGTTGAGGGTCAGGAACGAAGAAGGGAGGACCTTGTAGGTAAGTGCCATCTTCATAGCGAGTTCACGCGAAAGGTAGTGGGGTGGTCTGCGGATGTCTAATTGACTGAGGGTGGGTGGAAGCTCAAGGAGCTGAAAGGCAAACCGAGACATCAGGAAGTAATATTGTGCCAGGTGAAGTCGGCCGGCTCACCGTCCAAGCAGCGTCGATGGTATTCTGAGCATCATCTGTGGAGAAACGTCTACCTGTGGACAGGTCGCAGAGGCCGATCAAAACCCTCCAAGCCGCACCGTTCAAGTTGGAGCTTCCTGCGTCGTCAAACTGATCGCCATCTAAGCTAAGCCAACATTAACATGGAAGAAAAGGCTAACCTGCTTATTCTCTACAGAGTCTTCCGAGTCTCTGTTAGTGCACCGAGCAGTGTATCGATGATGAGATCTGAGAGCTGCTTACAAATCGGCTGACCATGTCCAACGATAGACCGAAAATAGGCAAGAGAGAATCGCTGAACGACTGACGCATCTTGCAGGATGCGGAATTTGGCCAAATAGTAGAGCGACGGTGCTCCTAGCAGAAATACGTCGATGACAGACGGCTGCCAGAGACGTATCCGAGTCAAACTAGTCAGGATTGTAGAGGTGAGGAAGGTGAGCAAGCTTCACCAAAGAGATATGAGTTTGCGACGGGCCGTTGAGATGAGCGGCAGACGCACCTCCAAACAAACAATGCTTGGGGTAGGCTGAAAGCGATAGCGATGGTTCGTAAATAGAATATGCTGTGATCTCGCCGCCATAAAAAACCGCTCTGAAGGAGACTTTCGTATGAGCGAATCAATCCCCATAACCCATTTACGGGTGATAATGAGATCCCTCACAGCAAATTGAGCACCACTTTTCATCCGGTTCCGATGTTGACGTAGTAAGACCTGGCATACCATGTAGATTGCTAAGCTCAATGTGATGGATGCATAATTAGCAACTTGAGCAACAGAGCGTGCATAATCGTGGCCAAAGTCACTCCTCTGCCAATGGACGGCCAATACCCCCACGTTGGCGCTCAAGAGCGACATGGGCTATGCAATGATACAGGTTGTACGGGAGCCGTTCAATATTTGTGATTACGTTTAGAAGCGAAGACAGATGCTTACAGGCGTAGCGGACCGCTCCCAACCTTGTCGCAGCGCGGAGATGAACTCAGACCAGTGAACGTATCTGACGGTCTCATCCACCCAGGTGATCTCCAAAGAGTGGAGATACATGTCTGGCCACCAGAATAGTCCTGACGATAAGATCCAAAACAAGGTCGATCTTGGAATCCTGTCACTCATTGTGTGTGCGTGGAGTGGATCGTCCGGGTTCAGCTTCGCTCCTGGTTGTCCGTAGTAGTTGAGGAAGCGTTGATGATCTTCAGAGTGTAGAGTGTGAGCACGCAGCGTCGCTTTAGGGACGGGAATACTCACAGAATGCACCCAGGGTACGAGCTATTGACAGTAGTCAACATCAAGTCTGGCCAAAGCGACAGGATTCTGGCTTACCTGTCATAGAGACTTTGCACTCGTTACGGTCGTCTACCCTACTGTGAGTGATATCTCATCACATGAGGTCAATGAGAACTTACCTGACAGGTCGTTGACTGCATGCATCATGGGTGTCAACGTCTGGTCATCGGACGGAGAAGTACCAGTATCGGAGGTAAGCGTATCTAGAATGAAATGTTGCGTAATGAGTATTACCAAGCATAGATATGAATTGAATGCATACTGTGACAAGCAAGCGCAAGTATATTTCTTAATTCCAATGTCATCACTCCCATACGGTGAGCATCATGCGAAGGAAGCATCTGTATATGATCCCAAAAGTGAGCCTTGCTTTCGATGTCTATGCAATGAAAGGTCAGTCCATCTGCATTGCACATGCATCGCTTGTTACTCGCCTAGGTGGGATCTACAGTACACTGGACGATCTCGACGAACCAACAATTCCAACGGCACGCTTTCCGGCCAAAATACGCAATGTCGTTCCCAGCTGGCACAGTAGTAGTGTACCCAGCCGAGGTCGTGTCGTACATCTACGACGATTACGGTATCGTTTGGTATTCTGGTACTTGCGCTCAGCTTTGCTTTGATCAGTCTGGTAGCAACCTCTGCACACTGCCAGGTCTCATTCCCTTCGTCATCTTCGCCGGTCAAGAGACTGTACGTGAAGGCTGTCTGAAAATGTCCAACGTCAGCTCACGTAACAACATCACGCACACAACCTTCACTGACCTTGCATGATCTCTGGAAGTACATTTGACCCTCCGGATGTGTACAAATGTCCCATTGGGGCACGCTCCTATCCCTGCGACTTGGTCAGGATCATCCACAATGTACAACCTGGGTCTCACGTACTGAGAGAAATTACGTTCTCTGGGCTTGAAAGTTTTCATTTGCTTTTCGCTTGTGTTCTCCCTAGGACTGTCGAAAGGAGCATTAGTCGCACTGCATGCAGGAAGATAAGACATGTACATACAACGCCCAAACATGCTCGTACGAGCGGTTCGCAATGTCAAACGGCGCACAAGGTACAATTGGTACCACAAGATCCTCCAGGTCATCTTCGAGACGCCGCCGAGGATATTGTTCGGGTGTAGGAAGTGGGTGAAACGACCCAGAGGCGCATGCCGCGCCAGGACTACTCAGGGTAGCAGTAGCGTCAGGTGGGACGTTTGTACAGCGACGTTGTGCCGGAAAGGACTCGCAGGATGAAGATGGGTACAACACTGTCGTGGAAGACAGAGAAGGGAGCGAAAGAGCTCGACTTCGCATGCCGCTCCGGCGGTTGGACGGACGGGATGCTGGTGCCACAGCGGTGCTGGTGGCCGTAATTGGAGGCAGGGGCACCAGCTCAAAGGTCTGTGTCGAGGGGGGATCCGGAAGTGGGAGGTGCTCTGAGTAGGCCATGATGTGGGGCAGAGAGGAAGGTTGGGGGAATGAAAGGGAGGCTTCGTGAACCTATATACGCCCACCCTAATACGACGGCCCGCAGGCATGACTTTAAGGTGATTCTTTCCAAGTAGCACGTATAGCCTCCTAGCAGCTATTAAGCGCCGCTCGTTGATAATGTCACCGGTAGAGTAGAAGGAAATGGTGGCCCCACAGCCCGTTACTGAGCACAGGGATGTAAGTCATGTCTTACGCCGTTTGAAGAAGTATCTTTGTAGAAGTCGCCGGGCGATGAGGCGGCATATGTCGTCTCACCACGTAGCCAAGGTCGCTGAGTCGCAAGAATAGATCACTGTGATATACAGCCGCCTGTCAATGTCGTCGATACGTATCGAGAGCTCTGATAGAACACACCGATGTGCAGCTCGTGAGCTACGAATCAAGCTCTGAGTAGGATCTTGACGCCACGCTCTGCCAGGGCTTCCGTGGATTCAAGGAGCGGTATATGTGGCTCGGCGCCCACACTTCGGCCCTTGAATAAGAAGCCATATAATAGCAGCTCGAGACCTAGAAACAAAGCAAAACAAATTCGTTCAACCTCGAAATCAAGAATACTCGCAATATGTCTATTACTGTGATTGTGACTTTGAGAAGACAGAACTGCTAAACTCAATTCAAAACGAAGGAGCCGGTCGTGGACATAACGCTCAAAAGTTCAGACATGTCCCTAGCCACCGTACGCGAAAGAAGCACGTTGGCACTGCCTAGCAGTATAATGGTGGTCTGTCGTCGTCGTCGTCAGCGACATGCCGTTGCGCATAGTTAGCGGAAAGCGCAGACGTACCGGCGAAGCAGTCCGACCCCAATCTTGTTACAGTCTCAGCATAGACATCAGATTCTTTCAACAGTAGCTCTCGCTCGAGCTATCAACCCAAAACTTCTCTACCACCCTGAAATACTCCTCGGGCCAAGTAGTGCGAGGTTCGCGAACCAAAATGCAAAGGACCGCGGACGAGCGTTGACTATGGCTGAGATGGAGGCGGAAAAGTGGTGCAAGAGCGGTAGAGGGGTAGAGGGGTACCAGGAACGAGGGAGTGAGGAGGTGAGGAGGTGACGGCGACGCGATGTTTATACTGGGCCCGTCGCCTAGCTGATAACGGGATACAGCGCCCCCGTCAACTATTGGCCATTCTTGAGGAACAATACTAATAGCCCATTGAAGGTGTGCTAGCGAACATCGCCGTGCGACCTGTGGGTTTACGACGTGGCGACGTGGCCGTTCGGCGGCTGCGAGGTCTGCATGCACGAACGAACCATTGTATTCTCCGCCTCGAGCAAGCAGACCGTTCTTCTGTCGTAATATTGGGTTGCAAGCAGAACTGTTTTGGAAGGAGCGGAGAGGATAGGCGGGGATACAGCGACGCGAAGCTTCGAGGGAGACTGGCTGGGGAGGGACGCCACTTCATGATGCCACTGTCTTCCCAAGATGCAGAATCGTAAATGAGACACGCATTCCCAGTTGCAACACAAAATCAGACGCACCTTCGTTAATCCTGGCTTCCATCCAAATCGCCATGCGAGACAGCAGCGCATAGATGAATAGGTGGCGACCCAATGAAGGACAGTTTCCGACTCATGAGACTGAACGACCGAGTAGCTGAAGTATCTCTGTTATTTGGGATCATATGCATATGTATGAGCCAATAGGGCAGAGACCGCGTAGTGGAAATGCTCACGAAGAGTTGAACAGAGATGAGTGCCTGCAGCAGCAGCAGTCGGCGGTCACCTCTCTCAAACGACCTCCTGCCAACTTTTTGCGCTTCTTCCCCGCCTCGTGATTGCCCTTGCCTTCGTCCACGAAAACGTCGTCTCTACTGCTTCCTGTGTCTTGATCTCCTCGTCCCCTTGTTTTCATTTCTCGCCACATCCAACATTTTCCTCTGTATGGCCGGAATGGTGCATAGCTCGTTCGGAGCAAAAGACGGAGGAGGGCGAGGGCTGGTGTAGATGCATTGTCGGGAACGTCGATAATCAGGAGAGAGAATGTGCTGGTGAATGACGTTTGAGCGACGCTCGTCGTCGCTGCCTAGTGTGACAGAAATGATCCGCCTTCTGTCGCTGGGATGTCACGCGTCACAGGAGCCGCCCTCTCTCGGGTCACGCTGTGCAGTGCATGGGTGGCAAGTGTCACGTCTGTCACATCCTTTTCTCGTTCGTCCCGCCCTCCGTTCCCCGACGCCCGACATCCGCCTCGCACAGCCTCGACGTACATGCTGTATATAAGTCATCTCGTAGACATCTTGTATTTTCGTATCTAGTCTTCCTTCAAGTCATTTCCATCCCAACTCATCTCCTTGTGTCTTGTCGCTGAACTTCTCTATACATCGTCTGCACACAAAGAGTTCAAATCATGGGAATAATATCAATCCTCGAAGCCCTGCTGGGGTACGTATCTCTTGTATAACCTTGGGGTGTACCGGCGCTCACTCCCAATATTCCAGCGCTGTATTCCGTCTGTTCATCGTGGAACACATGATGTCAGTCAACAACTCGGACCATGATGTACAATACACTGGGTTCCCGACCACATTTTGGGGCAACCAAAATACAGTTAAGATTCCTCAAAAATGATCTATCTATCCATGCTTTGTTATCATACAAAATCCGATACTAATCTAGACTTTTTGCAGCACAAGATCTGAGTTAGCAGAGAAAATTAAATCTTTTTTTAATTATGTTCGGATTTGGGTTCATATCTTGCGAGCCAGAAAGCTCTCGAAACAAAGGGTATGTTTGTGACGGCTTTTGTCTCGGGTAAAATATGGTGTGTCACCCGGTGATACCCTCCCGCCCTCGCTCCCCCTGAACGCGCGGACACTACACCGCTCGCATCCATCTGCGATTTACCACCCGAGATTCTCAGCCTTATCTTCGTTGCATGCCGAGGAGCAACTGCGCGGCACAGCTCGGACAAACAACGGCGGACGTATCACTGGGTTCGGGTTATTCAAGTTTGCCACTACTGGCGTGAAGTTGGGTTGAACACCCCGACACTTTGGACCGACATCCATATAGATGGGGCTACTCCGGAACAGCGCATTCTCACCTTTCTCGAGCGGTCGCGGTCTGCACCGTTGACGATCACGATCATGGAATCCTCAAAGCTCACGCAGAAGACACTACGTGCGGTGGTTGACGAGCTCCCTCGAGCAGAATGGCTCGACGCTGAGATGCCGTTCTCTGACTTTGAACGCATCGAAGGCACCGGTCGTTGGCCCGCAAACGCTTCATTTCTACACCACCTCAGCGTCAAGGATTCATCCCTTCAGGCAAATGCGCGTTTGACATTCTTTAGAAAGTGCACTGCGCCATCGCTCCGGCACTTTGAAGCGGGTCTCTCCTTCATGAATTGGATACCCGGAGCGCTGCCGGTGTCTTTGACGACCCTGTACGTCCAGAATACCCGCTACTCTTCGGAGGTCACGTCTGTGGAGAACGTCGTCGATGTCCTCCAATGTCTGCCTCATCTGGAATGGCTGACCCTCCACATGGTCCTAGAATCTGTCTCAGGCCCAGGCACGGCATCCCCTCCGCACAAAAGAGTAGCTTTGCCTCATCTGCATACTCTCTGTCTCGTCGACTCGGCCATCCCTTGCGTACGTCTCTTTCAATCATTAGTATTTTCGGCGGCGCAGACCGAGATGGTACTCGACTTCGGGAGTGTGTACAGCACGTCTTCGATGGCAATCGCCCCAATCATCGTTGGATTGGTGCGGGAAATTTCACCGGATGCCATCGTTATACGGGATCACTGCTGCCGCTCCTTCGATTGCACAGTCTACAACACAACGGCCACCTTCGCACCACAATCGGGAGCGGAGTCACATACATATCATGTGAGGCCGCTCCTGCGGGTGAAGGGTACCATTGCATCCTTCGTCGACGACTACCCCATTGTCTCTCAGAATACTCCCTCGCTCGCGACAAATCTGTGCAACACCGTACTCTCGTGCCTTCAATCAGTGACTACGTGTTCCCTCTATTTGACTGCCTCCCGCACTGATCCTATCTGGGATCAAATCGCACAAGCTCTTCCCAAAGTCACTGTCCTTTACACCTCCAAATTTTCTGCTCTCATGGCAAGCTTGGGGGCTGTGGCCTCGCCCTCCTCGGATGCACCGCAATACCGTATGGCCCACGTGACGCAGCTGAATCTCCTCAACGTACACTTCGGAGGTGCAGGCTGGAAGGTCAACACCAAGCAGCTCGTCCCTCTGTTGTCGTCTCGCAAGGAAGGCGGCTGTACACCGATCGACCGGATTACGCTAGACGGATGCGTGAACTTGACTGCATTGGATGTGGATATACTCCGGGAAAGTGTTCAGGACGTTCACGTGGTCATTGAACGTTGAGCTGCCGTTTGAGGAAGAGCGTGTTGATCCAGAGGACATGAAGAAGTTCTCGAATCTCTCTCTCTCACAAGTCTCTCAACTGCGACACTTAGTCGGCTGTGGCTGTGGAGTCAAACGTTCCCAGTTCTCGCAGGGCCGCAGGTACTTCTCGGGCCTCCAAAGGTAGCGATAAGGGACGAGTGCTACCATGCGTGCTAGCGGCGCTGGCAGCAGGAAACTGCTTGCACCGACCTAAGAAGGGAAGGAAAGAAGTGGAGAGGTTGTACTGCGGATCGTAAGTAAGGTGACCGAAGGCCAGTTATCACCCAATTTGTTAGAGTGTACAGCATCTCTTCGTACTAGTATTCTGTCATCAATGATTGGAACCAATGCAGCTGATTTCACGAGGAGGGACATCGCATGGAGGGAGGTTTCACAAGCTTGGACCGCAGCAGACTGGGGAGCTTCACGAACCTGTACCTATCGCCCTTGCGGTGGAACGGAGGGGCAGCGTTACGAAGTTTGCGAGAGAATAAAAAGAATTATTTCAGCACGAAACAAAGTATGAGGTCCAAACAGTGCGCGAAGGTGTCTACATAAGTTCCGTCCGTCTTGACTGCATCCACTACGACCGCGGTGCTGGAAGACCGGAAGACGGTGCGCCGATCTCGGTGAGGTGTAAGAGAGAGTCCAGCTTGCCCTTGAACTCGGGGAGATACGTCGCGTCGGTATAAGGGCAGCGAACGGATGGTGAGCCCTTGTAGATCGGCGTGAAACTGGTCGCGCAGATGTCGAATTCTGTGAACTCGTCGTATTGGATCTCGACAGCGTTCCTTGGGTTTCTGTCTCCAGCGGCGATACGTTGCCGCGCCTGGGTAAATTTCATTCATTGTCAGCGCAGAATAGAGTAAGCCGTATTGTCAGCTTACCTGTGCGACGATCTTGGGATCCGGGTTGAGTTCTAATAGGCGACGAGCAAATTTGGCCGCCGTAGCGTGGTTGTTCGCCTTGGCAAAGACACCAATAGCGCTACGCAGCGCGATCTGCATATGTGCTGGTTGCAGCTGACAATGAGTGAAGTACGCCGCAAGCTCCAAGCTGCGCTGCACATTGTCAGGGTCTTCTTGAGCTACTCGTCGCCGTTCCAACTCTACACTGACCCCCACGAGGTACTCTCGAGCAAGAGTAACCAGATCTCGCCACTAGAAATATAGAACAGTCAGTTAGCGCTTATATATTGCAGCATCGGGCGCTTACTTCTTTCGCCTCGTCATCAGTCGAGATTGGAACTAGCAAAAGGGCATGCAGAACCGATCGGAAGACGGTTTGCGCTTCGGGAAGCTTGTTCCCTGACACGGCGCGGAAACCTTCAGAGAGTTCTGAGCGTACGGACTGGATTGTGCGAACGGCTACGGGGAGAATGCGACTTGACGATGATTCATCAGGATTGCGTCTCAAGTGCAGCTGAAGTGGTGGTAGTGACGCGAGTGGGGAAAGATAAGCATGCGACGATCGGTAAACGGAGACGAAGGAAGACTTGAGTGGCTCGAAGTTGACGACACCAAACTGTCGGTTCAGCAACTAATCATAGAGTGGTAAGTGTCACAGTACCGGAAACATTGAAGTGAATACACACCTGCATTGCTGATTCGAACGCACCCGCTGCGACATGATCGGCCGCGAATGGCGAATTCCTCGCCCATAGCTCGACCTCGCTGACACCTGCAGCAGCTCCTGCCCCAAGATCAACCTCTGCGTCCTCAAACTCATCTTCCTCATCCTCTGGTGGTGCTTCCTCACCACCTGCATCCAGGTCCCAGCCATCCTCGTCAGCACCAATGTCGTCCTGACCCTCCTCGTCCTTCGCCCATTCGTCCAAAGCCGAGGTCGCGGCCGCAGAGGTATCGTGACCGTTGACGTAGGGTACGTCGGGCCCATTCTCAAGGCCATTGGCAAGAGCTTTGTCGAAGTAGCTCTCCCCGGAGGAGACGGAAGGCCAATTGAGGTCGGCAGTAGAGGTGACTACAGGAGGAGGTCGAAGTGTTGAAACACCAAAGGACGGGACATCGTCAACATCCGCCTCAGTCAAACCGGCAGCTTCCAGAATCTCGAGGGCGAGGTCATCGAAACCATTCGTCTTGGCGGTCAAATATGCGAGGGGATCTGAAAGGAGTCAGTCAGGAATGTATAACTGCATGATTGTCGCGGACCACTCACGCATGCCAACATCTCTGAGAACTGAGATTCTGCCCAAAACGTCACCGGCGTATAGAGCGTTATGGAATCTTGACATAGGGTCGCCACGCGCATCCGCAATCTTTTGCATCTTGGAGAGCTTGTCAGTGCTACCAGTTGCAAGATACAGGAACGACAGCCGGTCGAAGTTCTTGGTTTGCTGATAAGCCCTTTCTACAATCTGTAATTACTGTGTCAGTAATCTGGAAGCCAAGGGTGAAATTGCGCTTCTACCTTGTGGTTGCCCTGCTTGAGAGCCTGCTGAGCTAGACGCTCCCAGCACTCAGGTCGGTCAATGGTACGGGCGGTTTCGAGCGCAACCTCCAGGTTTCCACATTCTATAGCCAAATCAAACCGAGTGTTTTTGTCCTGCACAAAGTGGAGAGCAATCTGATACACACAAGCACGATGAGTCTGATTACATCATAGAAAAGGCTATAGGAGCTAACCTCGGGGAACCCTTTTTGTTGCAAGTATGCAATGATACTCTGGCCTAGCAGATTAGACGTGCGAATAATGTACAACATTTCTTCATAATTATTGCGGAGAAGAGCGAGCTTGAAGCGATATTCGGTCGGGTCAATCGTGATAGTGCGCGGTCGTGCGGAGCGGTCCAAACAATGAACGGTTTTGCCTTTGACACGCGTCAAGTAGACGGGGTTGTCGAGAGTGCAGATGACGCCGTGGTCCCTATAACAGAGACTTTCAGATCACGCTCCACAATTGGAAACGAACACAAGCATACCCTTGAGCGAGGCAGTATTTGATGTGGTTGAGGGTGGAGTAGATGAATACACCTGCGTCGTCCCAGGCGCCAGATTTGATGCGAATCGTCTCGTGGATGAGGGTATGCTGGGAGAAGTTCTTGTTCGCAATCGTGATAGCTACAGTAAGACATGAGAAGGGCTGCCATAGGAGAGCAAGGTTAGAAGATACGCACTGTGCTTGCTGAGAAGAGCGACCAGAGCACCGTCAGCACTCCAGATGACATACTTCACCGGGGGAGTATTGATCTCGGCAATCGTCTTCCCTTGCTGGATGTCATAGAGAACAACGGACGATGTGGAGCTGAGGATCAAGCTCGCAGTACCGCCGTAGAAGATCTCGTTGGTGACGACTGGTGGCTTGATGCTCTTGACGACTGAGTTGGACAGGTCATGTACTTCGATGAGCTAGTAGGTAGGCATAGCTGTAGTCAGTGACCTGTTGAGGTATACCACGACAGTCACGCACCTGAGTAGTCTTGTTGAGCACAGCAAACCGGTTCCTCGCCACGAATATGGCAGCATGTCCAGGGCCACGCTTCCCATCCACAGAAGAGTCCTTCACTTCCGCTGCGGCGTCCTTTGGTAAGGAGGTCAGCTCGAACAATCCGTTGTCCGATGAAATGGTGATGACGACAGCCCGTTCAGCGGGGTTGTAGCTCAGGGTACGAGGGGGAATGTACGGGCTACCGAACTTGCGGACGCTGAGAAGACCAATATCCGACCCTGTGTTGATGTCATACGCGCGCACGTACTTGTCCCGGATGTAGTATAGAGTGTCGGCGTGCATGGCGAAGGCAGGCCTCTCCCGTTCCAGCTTGAAGACAATAAGACCGTTGTCGTGACCTAGAGCGACAGATGAGAAGGGGTCCTAACAGAAAACTGAGTGATCACGCACCAGCTGCAAACAGGTTTAGCTCAGGATGTGCCGCAAGTACCCAGAACCTATCATGTTCTCTCCTGAAGGTCTGCACTGCCGACCTCTTCGTCAAGTCCCATACTCTGACAGTCTTGTCTTCTCCGCAAGAAACGATGAGCTCGTGTTTGGGATGGAAGATGGCGGTAGAGACGTTGTTGAAGTGACCGCGGCAAGCATCGACCTCCCAAGCCCTATTCTCGCTCATGCGCCAGATCTTGATTTGCCGGTCGTCGGCCGCGGATACGATGAGCGGAAGAGTGGGATGGAAAGTCGCAAAGTTGACGCCACGATCATGTCCTTCGAGAACATATTTCACGGTAGAGAAGTTGTCGAAGGTGTCGAAGGTACCGGGGGCGGTATTGGGAGTGTTCTTGCGTAGACCGGAAATGTCCCACACGCGAACAGTCTGATCTTGAGAGGCAGAGACGACGAGGTCCTCCTTCGGATGAAATTGGGCAGACATCACGTAATGAGAATGGCCGGTGAGGATAGCAATGCAGTTGCGCGAAGTACTGTTCCATATCCTGATCGTTTGGTCGTCGGAAGCTGACAGCTGTAGCGCATTCAGCATCGTGTGGATAAAACGCAATCGTGTCACTCACAATCCATGGCATTTCGTGATGGAACTGAACGGTACGAATGTAGTCCAGATGGCCATGTAGCGTAAAGAGGCAGCGTCGGTTCTGAGGTCGAATGTCTACGCAGAATAAGTACCAAGGCATTAGTAGCAACTAGCCTACTTACCCCAGACTTTAATTTTGTAATCATCTCCTCCAGTGACCAATAACGCACGACTGGGATGGATTGCAACAGCCCTCACAGGACCTACGACGGCGCCATGTCATTGTCAAGCAACACCTCAAAGGTGATCATAACGCACCTTCATGCTCCTCAAATCTGTCCACCAGTACACCCATCCTATAGTTCCACAACTGAACGCTTCCATTGTGTAAAGAAGCAGCCAAAAGTGGCTGCGTTGGATGGAATGCCAATCCTGATACAAAACACGGGCAAAGGTAAGTCTGAGTCTCGCAGTGATGCAATCGAGCTAACACACCTTTAACGCGATTGCTCTTCGACTCGAACTTCGTCAACATGACCGACATCTTGGCGAAAGGGGATGCGCGAGGGGCGCGTTCAGGACAGCCGTTTTGTTAGAAAGAAAGGCAGGACCGAGAATTAGACAGATTGTAGGGGACGTGGACGGAAAACGTGATAGATGGATGAGGAAGGTTTCAAGGCTAGCGGCGACGTGGAGGTACGCGACGCAGCATCAGATAACATTCATCGCAAAGTCTATGCTATAGACCACTAATTATTTGATTGGAATCAGTTACTTATATATTAGCGCTCAACGAGATGTCGCTCCCATGAATCGAACTCGACTCCCCCCCTTTCGCTGGAAAGAGAAATACAGATGCACAAGACAAGAATCGGACGGAGAAGTGAAAGTTGCACAATTATCCTACAAACAGTATCCCACTATCTTACATCATGCAAGCCCTAGCCTCCGGTCAAACTGGACTCACTCCTATTCGACGGTGTCCTCGACACGAAGTTCGGCATGGGTATCGACAACTGATTCGGATCCTTGGGTATTCTTGATTCCCGTGCATGGGCTTGTCGGACATATGCATACCTCTGAAAGTGGTTGAGAGCTTGGAGGAAGTAGATACCGACCTGCAGCAATAGTAGAATCAGTAATGACAACAGAAGGGGTACCACGATCATGACGTACGGAGTATGCACGCAACTCGTTGAACACGTCCACAGTGAGGTCTCGTACGGATTCTTGTTGGTGGAAGAGGCCAAAGCTGAGTGGTAAGAGGCCGTTGTGATGGGGTGGGAGTAGAGATAGCAGCTGAATGACCCGAATGAGCAACGCGCACATGACAGAGCAGAGTCGCCGGCCGACGTACCTCAGTCACTTGTTCATAATTTTGCACGTTCTCTGCCAGCGTCCGCATAATCAACTCTATCTCGCCGTCCGACATCTTCTTAGCATGCCGCAACCGCCACAGCTGATGAGCCACATCAAATCCTTGTATCGGGTTCGTAGCCAGACTCTTGTTGAAGTCCTACTCAAAGCGCGTATCCAATTAGCTCTCGCACGACCGTATCACGACGCAAAGACGCTCACCACTTGATACAACGAATAACTCTCCGTTCTTCTCCACGCCTCAATCCGACTCGCATTCGCTGCCAGCTCTCTCGCGCCCGCCGCTTCGTCCGTAAAACATATGCCACTCCCCAGATGCGGACCATCGAGTCCTCGGTCTGAATACGACCCACTGGGGTACCCGATAGTGGTGTTCAAGCCGAGAATATCCTCTTCATACCGAGCTGCGAGACGGACGAACCGCCAGGCGTACTCAGCAAACCGCGCGCGGACATGGGCTTCCCCAAAGTGGAAGGAGATCGCAGATGTGATCTGGTGAATAAGATGAGCAAGACGTGTACATCAAGGCGGGAGCGAAACGCACATCTTCCATGAATAGATTGTCGTTATCCACTTTGTATTCTCCCTTCTTCTCTGTCGGCGGGAGATCCTTGCTTGGACGCAACATATCCTCTTCACTCCCCAATGATCCTTCCGTCTTCAGCGTTACCGTTCGGTTCAAAGAATGCGCAGAGGCTGCCACAGCAGTTGGAGGGTGGTGAATGGCAATATCCTTCGAGACAACGATCCTACTTGACGAGATGTCACAGAGTAGATCCCACTCTCCCGCAGACTCAAAGATAGGGTTAGTCACGCCTGCGACGTACCCGGGTCTAATGACGTGGTCAGTAAAGTAGACGTCTACAATGCCATAGAAGACATACATCGACTCCCACTCTTCTCTATTCGTCAAGTTTGCATACGGGAAAGCGCGTTTGATGAACCCTCGGAAGACGATGCCACAGCCTGAGCCCAAGGCGCAAGCCGACAGAACATAGCTGGATACCTGCCCAGCAGGCCGATGATGTCCGAGGAAGATGATACGCTTGCCTGTGACAAGGGCGTTGAAGAGCAGTATGATCGGATGCGTTTGATTTCCGCTTGTGTGCAAGTGGGGATGAATAGGGCCGGTAATGACAGTGTTCGGACCGGAGAAAGTTTGAATGAGCTGGATGAGCGAGTACTGTAGATTCGTATTAGCACAAAAAACTCGAATTGAACGTTGAGACACAACTCACATCACCGACTTCCTCTGCGAATGTCGAGAGCGGTAGACGGATGGGTATCATATGGTCGTTGTAGTACATCAACGCGGGGAAGAAGTGGGTATCTTTGAGTGCAGCAGGGTTATGCACCGTACTCTGAACCACGGCCGACTCTTCTCTCCTTAGATGGTGTTGAGAAGACGATGAAGACGCATCGGTTGACTTGCGCCCATAGACCGACGCGCTTCCATTGCTGCTCGGTGCATGTGGGACCGCCGTCGCGTGCCCGACTTGATCCAACCCACTTTCGTCGCCCACCCACACCGCGCTACCGTCCAGCGAGAATGACGCCTCCGATGGCGAGTACTGGCTAGCTGGCTGTTGTAGGCTGGTCAGACTACTCGCCGGACCCCTCTTCTCCTTCTCTTTCCCTTTGTCTTTCGTCCGCAAGACGATACCCTCGTCGAAGCTATTCATGGAACCGACAGAATCGTTCGCAGCGTGTCCTGACTTGGAGGGAGCGTTGGATCTAGCGGATTGCTCTTGCTGAGGCCGTAGGAGCTCTTCAAACTTCTCGATGAACAAATCTTTCCGTTCCGATGTCCGCAGAATGAGCTTCTCATGTCGCGTCAAAACAGGGGCCTTGGAGATGTCGATGGAGTTGATGGCATCGAAGAGTCGAGCCAGGCAATCTTGTGACGGGTTCATGAAGTAGTCGTCCAATGCCATAAGCAGCACAGGCTACGACGCGTCAACTTCGAGAAAATGAGGCGAGAAAGGAAAGAGCTCACCTTGAAGATCTCAATGAACGAATGTCTCGTACAAATTGCCATGGCCTTCACGATAGCACCTCTACGAATTCCGCCAATTCAGCACCCAGATCCGCATATGACCCAGCAAGCTTCTACCTTCGTACCGTCTTGTCCAGTTTGGTCCGAACGAGGTTCAAAACATAGAGCAATTCCGGTTTGGTCTCTTCCCATTGGCCATTGGCCCGGTCCGCGGTCTCGAATTCAGGTGCAAGAGCGGGAGCGATGGTGTTGAATGGGGTCTGATTGAGGAAGAAGATGGTCCAGTCTTCGGGTTGTCGCTCTGCGCCATCAGGCAACATGAGGTTGGCCAGAAGCCTTTGGGAATATTTCATGAGCACGGAACCGCGTTAGATCTGGAGCGAACCATACCCTTCATCTGTGCCAAGCGGTTGAGGAAACTGGTATGTAAGTTGGGCTCCCCGGTCGATATCGAAATCCGCAAGAAGGACGAACGAGCAGTGCTGCGTTGTACCAGTCATTTTCTCGTCCGAGTGAAGTGGAAATGAGGCAAGTTTGCTCAGAAGACCATGGCGGTCGAGGGAAAGGCTTCAATCAAGCATTGTTGAAGCAACTTCGCGTCTGCTCGGGTCTGCTTCAGATCATGAAGAAGCGCCGGTTTCGCATGTGTCTCCCAAACATCCATCATGTCATTTGAGGCAAGTACGTTCTTGATCTCGAGGAGTCGACTTATCCTTAGAGCTGTGGCATCTACTTTTCGTTACATAGCATTGAAGCTCAACGTATGTAACTAACTTGTATATCACCTGAGTGACAGTGGCTCAAGCAATCACCAAAAGCTGTGACGTATTAGAGTTCCGTCTGAGAAACGTATAAAGCTTTCTCTCTGGACAAGGACTCATATCCGGTACGTATTCATATTCTACTCCCTCCTCAGCTTAACTGAGCCATGTCTGACTCTCCAGAATCACAACTTCTAGATTTCGGCGTCACCGATCGCCTACTCGAGAGCCTGGAAGATGACATATCGGTTGTAGACCCATGGGAGACGGAGTCATCACGAAGTACCCTTCGAGGCATCGGAACTACTGCTGGAAGGACCATCATGTCTTTAGGCACAGGAGTCATTCGAGCGATAGACTATGTGAGGGCACGGAGGACGCTCCTGCGGATCGCATCTACGCAGACCGCTCGGCCCAGCGTATCCGTTCCTTTGAGTACAGATAGATATAGAGACATCATGGAATTCCAACGGTGCGTTCCATTCCATTCTGAACGTTGTGAATTCGCGTTGATCAAGCTACAGTCCGGGCCTGTACCCACAGGATATAACGAGAGGCGCATGGAATCTGATGCTCACGGAGCTGCGCTGCGAACAAGTATCAAACGTCCTAGAGGGGCTCTTCAGCATACCCGAAGCTGGCCATACAGATATTCAAATCCTGGTCAAACAGCTAACGGTGTGCGCGTTGAGCGGCTGGTATGTGTTTTCGCCCGCAAATGCAATGATACCAGTCTCACGGCTTTGCGAACCATAGGCACGACTACCCCTCCGGACTCCACACTGTACCATTGCGAAGTGGGGCACATTATCAGACTAATGGTCGCTCTGATGACGCGCTCATGAACGTGCAGTTCCTGCGACTGTTATGTCTTACTGTGAAGCGAGCACATTTCACAGCACTAAGGGAGATCTTCAGCCCCGACGAATTCTTTTCCCTCGTAGGGACCGTAACCTCAGTCCAACCCCCAGCCGTTCGGGCGAACCCAAATACCAATCCGATTGCCTATGTCTTGCAATGTCTTGCAGCCAGCTGGGAATCGGGAATGGATTTACGGGCCCAATCTGCGAACCACGCGCTTTTCCTGGAATGTGCCGCATCTTTTTGTTCTGGCCTCACATCTCGCGGCACCGCAGGTGACAATGAGGCTCTCCGCTTCCTCATTCAACACCATACTGCCGCTCTGACAAGCATATGCGTCGTCGATGAGTGGATCGCAAAATTTTTCGTCGACCTTGGGGCCGTGGACCTAGTTGGAGAATATGTCAGAGCAGCGAGAAAAGCCCACAGGTCGTTGGTGCAGCCTTATACTCAATTAATGGGCGCATTGACTTGGCACGATCACTCTCACCTAGCCTTTCAAGCACTCGACGCGGATTCCCGACCTGGTCATTTTGGCTTCGAGATCATGTCATGGGGCGGCGACGTCGTTCGAAGTCACTACGGCGAAGGCTAAGTCGAAAGCGCTGACTACCTAG